>VZSC01018407.1:10134-24718 GCA_013398225.1 Steatornis caripensis | reverse complement strand
CGGCTTCCAGTTCCAGTGGGAAAACCGGCAGCACGAGGCCGTTGCCGAAGCCCGGGCTGTGGTATGAGCCGTGGGGATATAAAAACCGACGGCAGCGATGTNCGGTGTCTGTGGTCGAGCCCCGGCACGAGCAGAGGCGCTGGGGACCGGTCCCCACCACGCTGCAGTGGCTGGAGGGGTCCATCCTCCGTCGCGTGGACGGTGCTGATGCAGTGCCGCTTTCAAGGCATCGATGTTGTTGGGTTTTTTGTTTCCCCTCTGAGTTATTTTAGGACACCTCCCAGCCCAAGCCGCCGTGCACTACGCATGCTCAATTCTCCTTCCCTCCTGTAATTAATAACAAAACCTCCGGCGAGGCTTAGCCGCCGGTGTTAATTGGAGCGCAGCACAGGCGATGGCAGCCGGCGCCAGCCCCGCTAAGAGGATTATTCACTTTCTGTTTCACCGGCTTCCAGTTCCAGTGGGAAAACCGGCAGCACGAGGCCGTTGCCGAAGCCCGGGCTGTGGTATGAGCCGTGGGGATATAAAAACCGACGGCAGCGATGTGCTACGCCGCCCTACCCTTCAGGGTTTTTCTTCTGTATAATGTAGGGTCAGGCCTTATATTGCTGAAAGGTGCTTCTGTACCTTAGCTCCGCTACCCGGCTTTCTTGCAGAGCGATGTGAATGCTGGTCCCACGCTTTCTCGTGGCACAGTCAGAAATACCCAACCCACCCGCTTTGCGGTTTAGAAATACCTGGGGTTCCTGCCTTGCAAGGGTCCTGGAAATTAAAAAGATAAAGCTCTCAAGAGCTGGATTAACTCTACCACCTCTTCTGAACTCCTGCGCTCGGTACGTTGATTATTAAGGCGTTTACAGAGATAGAGTTGGTTTGTTCGAGATATTATCCTGGAATGACCGTAGGGAACTGCATCTGCCATGTATTTGGGAGCCAGCCTCTCGCATTAGGCACAGCGCGACCCCAGTGCCAGCTGCTGAGCCAAAATACCGGCACCTGTATCTCGGGTTTCAAGGCTGCGCCTTGAATCCTTGCTGGGAACAGGACTAGGGGGAGATGCCTTCAGCAATACCATCTCTCTCCATCATGCTAAGTGCTTTTCTTCTTCGCCGTATCACGGGGCTCGGGTCGGGGAATGCCGAGAGCTTAGGTCAGTGAGCGTCCTCTTCGTGGCTGCAGGCAGGAGCCCTTCTCTTGCCCCACGAAGTCAAAGGACTATGTTGCCTGTCACTGTACCTTACGCGGGAGGCCCCATGCTGTTGAGTTGGCCGTGGCGATGTCCCCTGCACATCTTGCAGCCCCTGGCTCTGTGTGCCCAGGACCGGAGAGGATCTGCTTTCCCATCCCAGCACAGGCGAGCTCCGAGCTCGCGCTATCGGCCCGCAACCTGCCAGAGCTGTAGCCTAAACACCTGGAAATTATCCCTGTGCACCAATAATCTAGCCTTTTAATACGCACCCTGTTGTTCCCTCTGCGATAACGTAGATCAGCCTTGCTCTGTCCTGCTGCGCCGTGCCGGTGTCACCGGTGAACGAGCAGCCAGGAGCTGGCAATGACGTTGCTTCATTGCTTTATGCCTGAAACTTTGCCGAAGTGGGTTACAGCCTGAGACTAGCTAGCCGTACGTCTGTTTAAATAGTGCAGGTATCAGAAATAGATCTTTTCCCCAGAGTAATAGGTCATGGCAATTTGCTTTCTATTTTTTGCTGTCCTACCCCAGCACTTGTGCACTGAGTTGAGCAGCGTCCCTCTGACCTGCTGCTCCGGTAATGGGAGCTTCCAGAAACAGAGCTTTTTGATTGTCGGTTTTCCGTGGGGGTTGAAAAAAATGCGTGTTTCTCTGTCCCTGCAAACGGTGAGGGCCTTTCTGCCATGGAAATGGCTTTGGCCTAATGCTGCATGCAAGGGGAGAGGTCAGGAAGCTGCCCTGTCCGGGCAGGGTGGCAGGCGCGGGCGCCTGGGACCCTCCAAAACCACCCCCAGCCTGCAGCCCTGCCTGCGAGAGCTTACCGTTCCTTAACCTTATTTAAACCCCCTTTGGCAAGAGTTTCTGCATCCATCCTCTGTGANTGCCCTGTCCGGGCAGGGTGGCAGGCGCGGGCGCCTGGGACCCTCCAAAACCACCCCCAGCCTGCAGCCCTGCCTGCGAGAGCTTACCGTTCCTTAACCTTATTTAAACCCCCTTTGGCAAGAGTTTCTGCATCCGTCCTCTGTGACGGAAGCGGCTTTACGGGGCCAGAGGGAGCGGGGGCTGTTGGTACCTGTGTCCCCTCTGCCGTCGCCCGTGCTGGTGACTCCCCTGCACGCTTTCCCGTGCCCCATAGCCGCTTGTAGGCAATGCTTTCACCCTGTAAAACGGGCTGAGGTTTGCTTCAGTTGTTAAATTCAGCCTCAAAGCCATCGCTCACTTCATCTGGCTTTTATCCTAGTGCCCACCCGGCAAGCGCTCAGTGGGACGGAGCCGCCTTCCCTCCCACCGGCACCAGTAACGGAGATTATCCCTGAGCAGCCGACCCCAGGGCAGGGGACGGGGTCCGGGGCAGCAGGAGCTGCTTAGGCTCACAAGCACAGACGGGACCCCGGAAAGGAGCAAGGCTCTTGCCTTTGAGGGCAGGGACGCTCACCGTGGCCGTAGGACAAGGCTGCTCCCGTTAACGATACGCTGCAGTCATGGTTTACTTGCTTCGTCGCGTCCATTTCCGGCGCACAGATATTAAATGAGACCCCTTAGAGGCGAGGAAAATACATTCTCTCCGAGAATGACGTGCCAGGAGATCCTATAGAGAAAACCATAAATTCATCAGACGCATTTTATAAAAACAATTAAAAATAATTTAACTTGACGCCAAGAGCATTAAACAAGATTAAGAAACGCTGAAAAAACGGGCTCACCGTTTCATAAGATAATTATATTCGGCACCTATCCTTCTCACCTTTTGCGGAATTGCAGAATATTCCTCCCACCACCTGCACCCCATGCACGCTCCCGCTTCCATCTTTTCTTAGGGAATAAGGCTCCTGCGGTAAACCCATTGCCCATCCGTGCTGGGGATTTGCTGCCAGCCACGCTGCAGCTGCAGCACGCCGGCGGCCATCCTCTCCGGCCATCCCAGCTCCGGGGAAGCCTGCCTGGTTGGCACCGCGCGATAAACTCTAGACGACGTAAATCAAATTGCAGGGGAAGACCCACAGCTCTCGCAGCAGCTCCCGTCTCCGGCACTGCGTTGCGCAGGCACGGCGCCCGTCCCGGCTTGTGCCTCCACGTTTCCTTGGGTGCTACAAGCCCTAGGGCTCTGCCCGTCGCTCGAGCTGGGGAGATGCCGTCGCCGTCAGCGGGAGCCAGAGGCCAGGGGAAGAAGAAAAGCCGCTACGTGGTCGGGGTCCACCCGCTCCCTCGTTGTGGTTTTGGGGCTGGGAAAGCCACAAAACGGGGCCGTTTTCCGGAGCGAAGCTGCGCTCGGAGGCCCCAGCCCCGCGCCCGAAGGCAGTCAGCTGAAAAGAGCAGGGAGTGATGGAACCAAGGCCAGACAAAGCACGTACGGTTGCTTTCAGGCTAATATGTAGATTTATGCAGAAAACAAATACGAAGAGCTGCATCTGTTGCAAGCGAAGTAGAATTCGTCATGAGCGAAGAGGGCTTGTGTCCTCACGGCTACGTTCGCTGTAGTTACATATTTTATTTTCCCTGGGTTTGCGCGTCGTGTCGGGGGCTCGGGGTTTTTTTGAAGTTACGTTTCTTACTCTGAATACAGATGAGTACCAAAATACTGCCTGGTGACGGGTGACCGAATTCCTAATGTGGTACGTTAGAAACCTGTGGCCGGCGGCTCTTCAGGGGGTTTTGCAAAACCAAGCGGGTAAAAAGCCAGCAACCAGCCCTTGAACGAGCGCAGAGCTGGTAGTTGTGATAACGGATAAGGCTTTCCTGGCCTCTCCGTCGCTGCAATCTGGTTAGTCGTCCGCAACCCAAGGGATAGCGGAGGGAAAGCTTTCTAACTGAAATTTGCCCTCTGACAGGCGGCTGTTACGCACGCGCGTCTGTTCGGGAAAGCGATTCCCCTTTGGTGTTTGAATCTGTGACCACGCAGCTGTGCGCCCTGACCTCCTTTGGGGCTTCTCTGGGCGCCCTGCTGCTATGGGGCTGCCCCACGGGCGCAGCACCCCGAGCCAGGTTTCGGGTATAACTGCCGGGAGGTGCTCGGGGAGGCTGCGGGCTGTGCCCCAGGCCCCAAGAAGCGGGTCGGTGGTCTCAGCGATACCCTTGCGACGGCAGATCTCATCAGCCGAAGCAGAAAGGAGAGCAAAGGGGGCGGTGGGGCGTCCCCACGCCACCCAGCGCTGTGCTGCCTCCGCGAAGTAAATAACGGGCAAAGCTGTGAAGGGAACGGGAGGGCGGGGAGTTCGGCCTCCCCCNTACCCTTGCGACGGCAGATCTCATCAGCCGAAGCAGAAAGGAGAGCAAAGGGGGCGGCGGGGCGTCCCCACGCCACCCAGCGCTGTGCTGCCTCCGCGAAGTAAATAACGGGCAAAGCTGTGAAGGGAACGGGAGGGCGGGGAGTTCGGCCCCCCCCTGAAGTTTAAAATGAAAGGGAAAAAAAAAAAAAAACCCAAGCAAAAAACCAAACTAAGCGCAGCTCTTAGTCTGTTGATTGAGCTGTTACGTTACCGTGGCATTGCTGCGAGCGGCTGCGTTAAGCGTATCATAAATCATTAGAGAAAAGCAAAGCAGCAGTATGCACTCGTGTAAACCTGCGCTGCATCTAAATGTATACGGGCTCGTAAGGATGCGGAGGCAAAGAAATTACGAAAGATAATTGCCCTTGACTGGAAACTGGGAATCAGCAACAGTTGTAGGCTCAAAATTAAACGGTAATTGAGCAGATTGATGGAACCTGATCCCACCCTTTGAAGGGCACCTGCAGCACTCTCTCCTTCAGCAGCAATTGCGCCTTCCCCTCCCCTGGGCACAGGTTCCCTCCGCATCCCAGGCTCTGGCTGGGCTTATTTATCTGTAACCTGAGTCCACCCCTGAGCTGAGCTGAGCTGAGCTGAGCTGAACTGAACAAGTGGTGAAAGGACGGTAAAACTTCTTGGTAAACATTATGCCTGGGAAGATTGCGTGAGGAATAGCCTGACTTTATTTTCCAACCCATTTTCCGTGACTCTTGTTTAATAGGTTTGGGCAAGAAACGGTTCACTGGAAGGTATTGATGGTCCTAGGGGAACAAAAATAATTTCTCAGTGCCGAATCAGGCAGTGGGCTGGATCGCCTGGGGTGCGGCAGAAAGTTGGGAGAAATTCCTGAACGTTGCTTCTCGACTCTGAACGTCACCAGCTTCAGCCTGGCCAGCCGGGATGAAATCTGCTGCGACACAGATGCAGCTGAGCGCTGTCCTCCTTGGTTGTGTTAATAGCTACCTTCAACCGCCGGCTATGATAACCAGAGGCCCCCGAGGCACATACCGCTCTCCTCGTTGCACTTACTTGAGGGCCCGATTCCTCCCCCGGCTCCCGCTGCCTTGTCCCCACGCCGGGACCCGCAGCCCTCGGCCCGCAGCTCTGCGGGGCAGCGGCGGTTGTGCCCAAAGGATGGCGAGCGGAGGCGTTTCCGCGCAGAAACGCTGCGTGACCGTCTCTGCGCGCGTTGAAATCCCTGAGTTAATGCGCTCAGACTAACCAACGTGCACGCTAAGATGCGGCAGCGCTGTTGTGCACTCCTGCGTTTGAAATATTTCAGCTATTTCCCTGCTTGCATTCCTTGCCCCCGTGCCTGCGAAACCAGTTTATAAAAGGGCATTTTTTTTTTCCACAGCCTTGGTGATTACACCGAATTCCAGAGATAAGGAGGATCCCTACTGACCTTGCTTTTTGTTTACCCTAAGTGTTTCACTGGCCCTCCGGTGCCTGCCAGACGGGAACCGGCCCGGGGAAAGCAGCCCCGGCAGGATGGATAACAGAAGGAAAGAGGAATTCACAACCTCGCCGAGTGTCGATCAACCCCAGCAACGTGTCCTTGTTGGAAAAATACGGGATAGCAGACATATTTCTGGCTTGGTTGAGAGCAGGAGAAGGGATGAGGAGGAGGTTTCCAAGGTACCGAGCTCATCTGCATCAACCCGTCTCAGCTTCCCGGTCCCCACGATGTCCCCCCGGGGACAGCGGCACGGCTGGGTGCTGTCGTGCCGGAGGTGACGGGCATGGCCAGGGCGGGCTGGAGGCGATGGACATCCACACCAGGAGGAGTCGAAGGAGAAGGGATAAGCAGAACTACACTCTGCATGCGGAGACACCCGTTACCCGAGCAGTCCTTGGGGAATGCCGGCACCGGACTGCTAATAACTTAATTGCAACGCATTTACTCCTTGAAGGGTATTTTTTGGTAATTGCCTTTAATGCACCTTTGTTAAAGCAATGAGGCAGTATTCACTTCCTACTGATTTCAGCATAATTTCACTTGAAATATATTCAGGTGGTAATCCCCACCTTGCCGGAGCAGCGATAAAACCTTTGGTGTGTGTATCAGCACATTTCACAGCGTTTGGGAATAAAATTAGTTATCCTGGCAGGCCGCTTTGGTCTCCTGAACGACGGATCTCAAGACATTTCGGCAGTTTTCTGCTCTACCGTATAAAAACGGTCAGGCAATAATTTTAATTTAAGGGGATTTTTTCCTTCCTTTCCTTTCCTTTCCTTCCTTTTCTCCTTCATACTCCCCTGAGAAGCAGGAACGGCTCTGAAAACAGAGGTGTGCCCTTTCTTCTTCCTTCCCCACCGTTAGGTTTCTGAGCCTTCCCCAGACGTCAGAATGCGAGTTTCGCATCGAGTTTGGTCGGAGATGCGCATAAAAAGGGTTAAGTAAGATACGTAAGAGAGGTCGTTTAAAAAGCTCGCCGCTTTTCGCCGGCTTGGTTCACGTCCCGTTGCCCTTTCGCTCATCCTCCGGCCCGTAGCAAATTATTTAGAGGAAAGCCAGTTTGGACGGGGACTGCTTTTTTTTATTATTCTTTAAGTTGCACAAAGGATAGGAGACAAAGCGGGCTGCGCAGGTGGGTGTTAGGACCCCAGCAATGCCATTTTTGCAGCCTCCGGTGTAGCTGCGGTGGTACTGACGTGGCCACCGTACACGGCAGCATCAGTCCCCGTGCTGTGGGGAAGACGTGCGGGAGGTCTGCGCTCCCCGGCGAGCGAGCTCAGGAAGGCCAGGCCGCGGGCGAGCTGTCCCAGCAGCTTTTGTTGCTGTGAAAAATCGACTCCCGGTGTGGGGAACTGGGGCCTGACAAAGCCGAAAGAGATGAACGTGACCGAAGAGGGGATTAGTTTTGAGATGCTGCCATGATCCCTCTCCTCCACCTCTGTCACCTCCTTAGCCAGCAGAAGAGCTTTATTTAATGAGAGCGTAATCACTGGGACTCTCGCTGCCTCGTGTGATTTCCCTCCTGCCTTATCCCTCCTCTAAATTAAGCGAAGGATTAATTTGCTCAATTTAAATGGTTAAACCTGCAAATCCAGATGGCAACGTAGGGAAATGATTCCCGCAAAGGTTTTTGCTTGCGGCCACGCCGGCCGCCCCGTGCCGTGCCCTTCAGCCGTGCCAAGCGAGGCCGCAGCCTCCCGACCCCGCGCCCCGCCGGGCTGCAGGTGAGCGCCCTACGCTGTTCATTTTTTAATGGAAACGGTTTTATTTTGTGCTTCGGTGTTTCGGGGGTGGCGCGTGCTTGGTTTGTTGCTGGAGTCTCGGTTGCGGGGATGCGTGGGGCTGGCCACGAGGTGCAGAGCAACTCAGCATCCTCGTGCTTCTAACTCCCGAAGCAAAACCATGGAGGCTGTGGCCCGTGATAGCGATAGTCTGAGTGTGCAGGGACTGCAGGGCGTCGTTTGTGATTTTTAGAGAGGAGACGACCTTTTACGTACGAATAGGCAGCAGTAAATCAGTAAAAAAATTTGGAAACACCACATGCAATGCAAGTTTATACCGAACGCGGCGAGTCAGCAACACGCGGGGGCATTTGGCTGCTCGAGCTTTCAAAAGTTTGTGAAGGTGCTGAGGACCACGCCGTGCAGGGCTGGAGCCGGAGCTGCGGCAGCGGTCTGGACGTGCGCCCGCTCTTCCAAAATATTTATCCCTCTGAAGGGATCGTAGAATTTCTGTCCTGGTCTGTAGATCGTTTTCAAGCATTTTCATCACGAGGCTCTTCCCCTGCTACTCTCAAGCCAAAGTGATCTTGTTCTCTTCCTTTTCTGGTTTTATTTACCGGGTGGGGATGTAAGCTGCCGGCCCCAGGGTCACGCAGCACTTAAACGGGGCTCGAACGCTTCCTGGAACCAAAGCGTCGAGCAAAGTCCCATCGCAGCGCCCGGCGGGGAGAGCGCTGCCGCCTCTTCTCCTTCCCTTGGGGTAAAACAACTCAAGAAGCCCCGGTCAGGTGTGCAGCGGAAATCCCGTGAGGTGGGAAAATCGTACGGGCGAGACCTTGTGGTCAGTATAAGAAAAGTTAGGGCAGGTGGAAAATAACCTGGAGCCTGGGTGCCCAGCGGCACGGGCGAGCAGGAGACGGCAGGGGCACCAAGGACAGCTGATGGAAGGAACCGCACCTCTCGCACGGCTCTATTTATAAACGCATTATAGCCATCGCTTCTGTATGAGCAATACGTTCCTTTTCCCAGCAGCGTTCAAGCTTAAATTTGACCTTTTCCGTTCCCCTGCCTACTCGGATGTCTGCGGAAATTATTTTAGGGGCACCAATCTGCCAGCTCCGTTGTATCTGGGACTCTCAGCATCACCTGGGAAAATAGCTTAATGACACCAACTGCAGCTCAACACGACGAGGAGAATAATCCAACGTCCCCGGGTTGTGGCTCCGTCTTCCCGCAGTCGTCCCCGGGCCCGTCTCCGGTAGCTGGTGGTGGGACCTCGGTGCAGCTTGTCCTGCTCTCTCCCACGCGCTGCAAGACGTGCGTGGGAGGCCGGCAGGGCTCGGGCAGGCAGCAGACCAGGGCTGCCTTGCACAGAATTCGTTAAATCTCTCCAGCAGAGCCTAGGAAGCGCGAGCGGCTCCTCCCGGCGCTCGCTGGGGGCTAGGCTGGCTGCCGGGGGATTAACTAAGCAAAGGGTACTAATAGGAAACAGCGACAGATGTCAAGCGTGTGTTGCTCCTATATATAATTTGGCCTTAAAACACAAACTCATGAGTCCCTGTTTGCTTTCGTAACGTTGGAAGGTGTCTGTCACCATGGTATCTGCGTGCTGCGGGCAGGACAGAACCAAGCTCTTCTCCACACCAAAAAAAAGCAGGTTTTGGGTTTTTTTTTTTTCCCCCTTGGAAATGGTGTAACGCCTATCCTGAGCTGCGGGGAGAAGCCGGGGGGTGCGCACGGGACGGTGCTGCTGAGGGACGCCCCGGATAGAGGCAGCTCGCGGGCTTTCCTCGATCCTCCTCGTCCCCAGACTGTGCCGGAGCGGGGCCGTGGCACGCTGGGGACAGTTGTGGTTCCTGGGACGGGGAGTATTTACCGGGGCGGCTATTTTAAAGATCCCTCCAAATTAAGGTGGTGACGTGAATGAAGCCGGGGACCCTTCAGGCTCCTGCAGGCTTAGGAAGAGGAAACCGCAGCTATTGCGCTTGGCTCACGCTTTACGCAAAAGCTGGCAGGGGCGTGATTTGTAATGAAAGATTAGAATACCTCCGCGGCGAGTTCAGCGAGGGCGGACTCGCAAAGCGCGTGGCAGAAAACTTTTATAGAAAGAAGAGAAACGGGTTAAGAAAATAAAAAGAAAAAAGCTCCTGAATAAAAATGGCCAGTTTAGGGGTCGGGGAATATATTGGCCATCTGATTTTCGGAGGCCCACGCTCACTTGTGTGTGCTGGGGTCCAACGTAGACCGCAGGCAAAGGCTGACAGCCTTTCTCCCGCCCATGGGAGGACAAAACCCAGGAATACTTACGGAGGGGTTGTACCAGGAGAAGGAAACGTGCATCGAACTCAGTGCAGTCCTTTTCCTCTTTAGGGGTGGTGGGATGCACAAATTCTTTGTGTTCGGAGGGAACGATGCTTTCCTGTACTACCTCAGGACATGTCGGTGGGCATCATTTCCCTGGCAAGTCCCCACCTATGTAACGACAGCGGTCAGCTCTGCATGGAAGTGAGTTAAAGCGTAATCCCCACCGGAACCCCCAGCCAGACTTTTAAGGTAAACACAGAGTTTCCTTGGACCTGTCATGGGTCTCATCTGGGGCTCTCCGTGGGCTCCAGGTTGCTCAGCTACGAGCAGCAAACCCGTTCGCTATGAGGAACACGATCCAGTTTCAGCTGAAAGTACCCGTAGGACGCGGTTTTGTCCTCTTCCCTTAACACGCAGCCCAAACCGAAGGGGCCCGCCTGGAGCTCCTCTGGTTGGGGCTCCTCTAGGAGAGGACGGACTAAATCAACGAGCCTGGCACGAAAGGCAGACTTTCAAAGCTGGGAAAAATCCAAACGTTTTTCCAAAAGTCACAATCCAAAAGCGTTTGGTTAAAAAAAATCCGATCAAACGTGAGCGTTCACTGCCGACTGTGCACAAAGCCATCGCTAGCCGCTGCCTTGCGTAATTATCCGAGGACTGGCTGATGCCGGGAACTCACCAGTTTTTGGTGGGGCGGGTGGTTTACGTGGTCTTCTGCTCCTGTCTCAACACCTGCATCGGACAGCGTGTCCGGTGAGGCGCTGTCTTAGGTTCGGGAGCGCGGGGTGCAGACGAGGGTGCTGAATGGAAGGGGAGATGAAGACCCAGCTGGCAGAGATGTTCTTGCACTTACGGGTTTGGGTGACGTCTGTGAAGGCCAGGAGAAGGAGGCACCTTAAGGGTGGTTGTGACTTCCGTGTTTCCCTGCCTTCCTCCTTACCCGGCCCAAAAGCTTCCACAGTTTAGCACGAGAGAGAGCGAGCACGTGAAACGTATTTGAGAATGGGGTTAGAGTAGTGCCAAAACGCTAAAATGAAACAAATTTAATAGCTTATGGTAATAAGCAAACCGGCTTTTAAGACAACCCCTGCATTCATCCGATGCAAGCAGTATCTTATTTTTATGATAGATTTCTGGTTCAGAATAAACTCAACATGCCTTGCTTTATTGAAACCTCCTTTGCACTGCATAAAATAACTGTAAAGCACATTCTTTCATCTACAAGGGCTTGCATTCACACTCTTCACCCTTTAAAATTCACACGAATTTCAAGTTCTTCATTGCGCTGGAGAAGCAACTTATTTGATGTAGGCTCGTAAAAGAGAGAAATTACAGATGTGTTTTGAATAACAATATCTGGTTTCTTCTTGTGAAGGGTCGAGTGGAAATATATTCTCCATATATAATTAGAAATGTGGAGGGCTTGCTACGAGATTAAAAAGGATTGCATCTGCCTGCAATGAAAAAAAGAGTAAAAAAAACAAAAGGGGAAACTTAGAAATTCATCAAACACGTGTATTCTTGTGAACCTCATGAGAGAACGCCGTCGTTTGAAGACACGGCGGCAGGCAGGCGTTTGCAAGGTCTGGCAGCACGGAAAAGCAGCGCCGGGTAGTCCACCGAGTCAACTGCGTTGGTTGAGCGATGGTCCCCGTGGCTGGTACAGCCTTATTCCACCCGGAACAGGCAGATTTGCAATGGGAGGAGGCCGCCACCCGCATCGCACCCCCGTGGGCATCGCGGACTGGCGCTGCGCTGGGAAGTTCAATGTGATACGCGGGAGGGGAGCTCCGTCGTCTCCTACGAGATGGTATCGATGCGCTCGTCGCATTGAAGAAAAGAAATCTTCCCAATCAATCAGGCGCGCCGTGAGATCCTATAAATAAAGCTTTCCGCAGCCTGCGACTGCCAGACTGGAACCAACGAGGCAGCTCCTCCGCTTTGCTCAGCAGATATTCGCCTTGCGGGGCGGTGGCGATGTTAAGCTAGACTCAAATAAAGAATTACGCCCTGCAAAGTACGTCAAATGCCATCCCCCTCCTAACCTTACAGGTGCGTAACCGGTAAAAACGTTTGCTAATGCAATCCATTTCCAGGATGGAGGCTTAACTCTGGCTCCTTCCAGTCATTTGCTGGAATTATTTTTAAGACTGCGTTTTGCACAGTTGCTAATTTTATGCATCCCAACCACAAGCGCCGTCAGCCCGGGAGGCAAGCAGGGACGGGGCGGGCAGGAGGGAAGCAGCCTTGCCCATGGCTGCTGTTGGTTAACATGAGAGTAACTTGGGTTAATCCGTGCTGGTAACCTAGAGAGCACCTGGTAGAGACACTTAACCAGAGAGGTTAATATCACCGTGGCCAAATAAGCCGCACTGCTGTTCGCCGTGTACCGTAGCCCCACTTTATCCCTCCCGAGCTGCGGCTGGGAGCCGGGGTCTCCCACCCCACGGGGCACGCTTAGACGGGAGCAGGGCGGGCGCCTGCACGACCCCGAAAACATTTCAGCCCCAGTCTGTTCCCTGGCTCCCTCCAGGCCATGCCGATCTCTTTTCCGTCTGCCTCACGGCGTTGGTTTTTCAGTACCCGGCACGAGTTCCCGGGACTGAAGTCGCGACCCTCCGTGGCATTCGGTCACAGCTGCCGAAGAGATGAACGCTGAGTAAGACTTGTAAGGCGGCAGAGTAGGCACGTCCTCCCTCCGCTCCCCCGGTGCAGGTCTGTCGTCTCCTCGGGATGAGGAGCTGCATAGCAACGAGTTCATAAATCCCGGGAGTTAACCAGCTGCGGGTGTTCCCTTCCTTCCCCTCCTGCCTTTACCTGCTTCGGAAGAACTGACGGCCCCAGGCTGGACTGCCTGCGTGCAGGCAGGGCAGCGGCAGCGCCGGAGCAGGGCGCCGCGAGGGACAGATCCCCCAGCGCCGCCGTGCCAGACCCCTACGTGCTCACCGGGTGTCTGTGCCACGTACGCGCGCCAGCGTGATTTGGGCTTGGCATCCCCCCTCTCCATTCTACGCAACGGGGCAGCTTTAAACCCCGCGCAACCTTAAGGATGTGTTTCTTGCAGAGTTTTCCCCGCTTCTGCCAATAAAAACCCCTCTCGATCTAATCAAATGTTTGAATTTAATTATAATTAAGACTAGTCGCTGGCTCTCCCTCTGCCAGCCCCTTGGGCTTGGAGAAGTTTCCCACCCCCTGTATTTCCGCCCGCCGTATCCGCTGGGTTGGGTCCGTGGGTATCCGCCGCCCGAGGCCAGCCGCGTGCTGCCGCGTCTCCCGAGCACCCCGCGGAAGGTGCTCTTCTGTGCGATTACCGCTCTCCGCTTGGGCCACGCGACCGTAAAAGCTCTTCTTTAAATGAATTTGGGCACGGGAACGTTTGCGCGTTACACTTGGCTTCTGCGGCCCGCACTACGTAAACTGGATGAGGGTTTTTCTAGCGGTTACGCGTAGGCTCCTCGTTAACGAGTTACTTGAAATTGTCACCGAAGGCAAGAAATGGAGAGCGTGCGGACGGGTCCGTGGTACGGCGTCCCTGGGTGCGTGGCGGAGGGTGGCGGAGGGTTGTGATTAACGGCGAAGCCTCCTCGGGCGTCCCGAGCCTGGCGCAGCAGCGGTGGCCGAAGGCCGCCCCGTGCCTCCTCCTTTCCAAAGCGCCGCTGTTTCGCCTTCGTTATTATTTATTGTTGTTACCAGTTGCCCTTTGCCCTTAGAGCCGCGCTCGCCCGGCACCGACGGCCCNTCCGAAGCGGTAACAAATGTGCCGTGAGATGATTTATGGCGCTTAGGAGCTGTCGAGGTGCTGGGGAAGCAGCGGCGTTCTGCTCGCCGATTCACTAATGGCTCTAATAAAATCCAAATCGGCGTTACTGGTTTTAATATTCTCTCCATTGTATCTCCGAGGAGGGTAATTGTAATCAATAGGATGTATTTTCTGAAGATAATATCTGCAAATTCCGTAGTCAATTAAAAAAAACACTCGCAGCAGAGGAAACGGCTCAAGTCGGCCGACTTGCCCCCGTGAAGGGTGCTTGTGACCGTCTGTAGATGGATGGCACGACCGAATGAATTTTGCTGTCCACAGAGCAGGCTTATTGCAGGCAGTGGCGATAAAAGCTCGTCCCTGCAGCCTCCAGGACTTTTGCAGAAGCCTCCTGTATGCGCGAGGGTGTGCTGGAGTCTGTATTTTCCCTTTTCGTCACTAAAGTATTCCTACATACGCCGTCGAGACAGACGGATGCCCGTATTCTGGTACCTTGGGCAGTGCGTGTCAGAGACCCCACAGCAGCCCAGGCACGTAACTCACCCTCGGGCGCGTGGGCTCGTGCGTTTGCAGTGCGTTAGGAAGTTAGATTTATTTCCTTCTGACGCGTTTGGTCCTCGAGTCCGTGTGGCGTTAGCGGAGGTGGGCGTTATGCTCCTGCTTCGCTCCGAGCTGTGTTTATCGGTGGCTGGCTGGCTGCCCGCGGAGGTCTGCGGACTGCTCTCGGGGTGGGGGCGACCCCGAAAGGCAGCGAAGGAGAGCCAGAGCCGGCGGTGGCAGTCCTAAATGCACCATGGCGGGAGCGAGGTGGCTCCGCCGCCGCGGGGCCGTGCCCAGCGATGGCCCTGCCTCGGAGAGGCTGCCGGCCTCCGCAGCTGGCAGGCC
>VZSC01018406.1:68367-101701 GCA_013398225.1 Steatornis caripensis | reverse complement strand
TTTTCCAAAGCTTGGTACATTTATAACAATGAACTATATCTTAGAAGTCATTTTAGCCATAGTAGTCATGTTACACTGTAGTAGTTACCTGAACCATATAATGTGGCAGCAATAAAGGTGCTCAAAGCATTTAACTGGCCTGGCTTCTTGAATCCTAGGCACTCAATGCTTTTCAACATGTGTCTTGTCTCTTGCCTGCTATGCGTAATCAATCAACTAAAAGCACAGTGAGGTGTAATTTACCACCACCAGGAACTTAAATGTCCTCCACCTGCACTTATCTGACTTGCCATTCTAAAAGCAATAATGGATGAAAAAGGTGGGCTTATTAGCATCACTGGGAAACCTTTCAAAGAAAACACTTCTCCAAAGCTCTGGTGTTGAACATGTGCCTGAAAAACCATACTGCTTTGAGACCATGAGATATTTGGCCTTGGAGGAAAATTGTTCTAAGTCTGTAGTCTCTCATCCTGCCTGTTCTGCCATCCCTCTGCCTGGTGAGTGGGAAATTATCTTACTAAATGACGGAGGGGCAACCACTGAGGGGAAAGGTTTTCTCAATCCAGAATTTCATAATGGATTAATGTCCCTCTAAAGTACCATATCCCCCAAATCATATTTTCAGAATAAATTAATGCNCTGGTGTTGAACATGTGCCTGAAAAACCATACTGCTTTGAGACCATGAGATATTTGGCCTTGGAGGAAAATTGTTCTAAGTCTGTAGTCTCTCATCCTGCCTGTTCTGCCATCCCTCTGCCTGGTGAGTGGGAAATTATCTTACTAAATGACGGAGGGGCAACCACTGAGGGGAAAGGTTTTCTCAATCCAGAATTTCATAATGGATTAATGTCCCTCTAAAGTACCATATCCCCCAAATCATATTTTCAGAATAAATTAATGCAGTTGTCTCGTATCTGTACTGGGGTGCACTGAGTGTGACTGGGATGGAGTTAACTTTCCTCATAGCAACCTGTATGGCGGTCTTCTAGATTTCTGGCTAAAACAGTGTTGATAACACTAATATTTTGGCTGTTACTGAACAGAGCCTGCACAGCATTGAGGCTTTGTCTTTTCCCCACTCTGCCCCTGTCTCCAGTACATAAGTTGGGGGTGGACAAGAAGCTGGCAGGGGACAGAGCCAGGACAGTTGACTCGAATTGGCCAACTGGGTATTCCACACCATGTAACATAGTGTAAGCAATAAAAACTAGGTTAGAGAAAGAAGGAGCTGTGGAGGGTTTTTTTGCTTCCAAGGTGTCTGTTGCTCAGAGATTGGCTGGGCATTGGCTTGGTTGTGTGAGACGGTGAGTGATTGCTTTTGCATTGCTTCTTTTTTTCCTCTTTCTTTTATCTGTTAAACGGCCTTTATCTCAACTCACATTTTTTTTCCCTTTTGCTCTTCCTCTCCTCTCCCCCATCCCTTTGGGGATGGAGGGGCATAAGCAAGAGGCCGTGTGGGCACTTGGCTGCTGCCTGGGGTCAACCCACAACACAGAGCTTAGCTGCAGTTTGCCAAATGTAGTAATATAAAAGGAAGTATTTTAAAACAGTAAAGACATGGCTTTTTTTTTATGTTATTGTTTTATTTTTCTTGTGTGGTATTCTCAGGTTTTAATATCAATTTTATAATATAGCATGAAATAGTGAGCTGGGTATTTTTCATGCCAAAACCCACTTCAGGTAAGGCCTTGAATAATTAAATTTGTCTTTACTGATTTTGAGTGATGAAAACTGTTATCTAAGTGCATTTCTGAAGTTTACTCAGTTTGCTTCTGCATAGCAAAGCTAATTTTTTGTCTTTACGAGAGTGATTGAAGTACTGCAATACATGTAGGTTTTAGTGAATATTAGTAACTGCGAAGTCTGGAAACCTGCAGTCCTGATTGCTGAGATTCACACCTGGGACAGAGAGAATGGAGCTGTACCATGAAATTAAGTTGGGTCTAATTCTGGTCTCTTCTGCCTATACAATTTTCTGCACTTATACAGTATGCACTTACAAGCTATTAAAATACCAGTGAATTGATATCATAGGAATTATGATAGTTTTACACCCATGCCTGAGAACAGAATTCATCCCCAAGTCTCCAGCTGAGTTGCTCAGACACCTGTGCATACCAGGAAGAAGGCTGCAATCATGAAGTCTCAGTTTAGGAATGAACCCACATGATTGTGTCTCTCCAAGTAGCACAAAGGCAGACAAAGGGAGAATATGTTTATGGGAACATCCTGTAGCTGGTTCCCAAATACAGGAGAAAAAAAAGAACCATGTCTTAAATATATAGTAAACTGCAGCTCTGTGGATGAAGACATGCAGTTGCAGGCTTTCTCTGGTCTCAAGTGAGAAGGCTTGCTGGCAGGATCAGAGCTTTGAAATCAGCCCACAAGCATTTGATGGCGTTCCAGCTCCTGTTTACGTCCCGTGGCTTAGTGGTAAAGTTTTCATTGTACAAGATGGAAGTTTAGGAAAAGGGTCAAATGGTACTTTCTGCCACCAGCAGCAGTGGTTGTGTGCATTGCTGTACCATGGGGACACTGTTCCATTGGCCCAAAAATAGATAGTTGTGTGGGAAGCATTTTGTCATGATTTCCCAGACAGGCTTAATGTCCCTTCATCAGCATTTTGTGGTTAGATACTTGCCTTCATCTGGAACAGTGTGAGGCACTCGTGTGTAAACAGATTTCACATGGGTGTTCCAGATCAAATACCAAAGCTATTGGGCATCATGTTCTGTCAAGGCATTCTTCTTTGCATCCAATGACCATGCAAGATCAAAATAGCAGGGACTACTTTGTTTATTCTGCATGAACTAATGGTTCATGGAAGCATACTGCTGTCAAGTCAGCTCTTCTCTGATACCTTATTCTGTGTATTAAAAGTATCTTGGTTTATGAAGTTTATTGGTAAGTGATACTGGTCATAGGTTCTACATTAGATTATACATAAATGTTTACAACCAGCTGGGATAAAAGTATCTGGTACTCACAAGGTAATGTATCTATCTGGGTTACAGGCAGGCTGGAAATGAAGAGGCTGTCAAATTTTATCCAGGATAATTTAAGAGAAACAACGCTATCAATTGTAAAAATCAGTGCAATCAAGAGAAAGCAGAAATGGGGAGAGTTGTAGAGAATGTTATTTTCAGGAAAGTTCAGTAGTCCTTGGTTAGCCCAGGCACGTAGATACGGAATTTGAATTGCAGAATGATGAAATGATATATTATACAAATTCTGTGGCAGAATGTGGAAAAAATAACGTCTGCACATCCACATTATTCTGTGGCCTGAAGAAGAGGCTTTTTCCATGGGAACAAATTATCTTTTTAAATCTCCTCTGAATCTGAATCCATTTACATTGGCTGAAAATTTGACCCTGTGTTTTCAAATTATACACCTGCCAGTTCCTCTCAGGGCTTAGTATCCTGGGAAGGGTATGTCCAAATTTCATTTTGTTTTCAAAAACTCAGCCACTGACAATATGTACACAATATTGGCTATCACTTACACTACACTTCTGGACCGCAATACATATGACTTCACTAGCTGTAAGGACTGACAAGAACATCCCCACACTAACTTTTACGGGAATAACATATTAGACTACCAAGCAACTGCATAATTTCGCCAGCTATGGAGATCATACCATAAGGATTGCCATGGGAATGAGGAAGAACAATTACTTTTAACATCCAGTCTGATGGCCAAAAGCAATACCTTTCTCCTCAGAACTGTTAAAAATTACACAATGCTCTACAGGGCTGAGCAGCCCTGAAGGGCGTTTCAGATTTCCAAGTCCATAATTTGTTGAAGTAGCTCAGTAGCTAACAATACCCGCAGTGTTTTGGGTACTGTGATTAGTGTAGTAATAAGTTCTTGCTGATGAGTGCATCTATAATAATTACATTTTATGACCAGAGAGACACTCCCAAACACTATATCTTGTGCAAAGAATAAAATGACTAAGAAGTATTTGCATGACTTGCTCAGTAGCGTATGTCAAAGTTTATAAAGATGCCTGGATGTAACTGTTCTAATTTACAGTCAGGATGATTTAGGACAGAGATGACTTAAAACTCCAGGGATAAAGAAGCATTGAAACATAACAGGTTTGCAAAGTCTTTGTCTAGAAGCTTCTAAAAACAGGTTCAAAAAACCACCTACTAATTGTAATTTAGACATCTTTGATCTTGCTTTAGGGTAGCAGATGCACTAGACAATCTCAAGGCTCCTTCCAGCCACACATTTCTGTAATTTCCAATCCAAGCTAATTAATGGCTACATGGAGTTGTCAAACAACAACAGAGATTTCCTCAATGTATCTGTTCAAAGTTATTACAAGATCTGTTGGTGGGAATAGATTTTTCATTCCTTTTTCACAGGTTACTCTTGGAAACCTTATTTGCCATACTGACAACAGATGTTATTATCAGCAGCTTCTACGCGAAAACCATCACCCATCCATTGTATTTTCCATGGTTGGCTACCAGAGCCCCAGAGGAGGGAGCCTGCACACCATGTAGATTGTGGCCAGTGGTTGAATGCAGATTTTGCACTAAGTCTCTCCCATTTCTTCAGGTACGAATTGTTTCCGAGCAGTCCTTTGTTCTTTGCAACTCAGCTCCAAGAACATGAAAATGAACACTTATCTGTGTTGAACGTGTTGTCTTCTCCAAAATGTTTGGGAATTCCTCACCAAAATTCATGTAAATAAGTACTGTATAAATTCTTGTGGTAATCCCCAACTCTCTGAAAAAATACCTTGTTCTATGATATTACTTATGTGTCTATCAGTGATGAAACAAGAAATGTTTGTGATGAGAGTTTATCGCTCTCCGGCATCCTCAGTAACATTGAAAAAAGCTTGAGGATTCTAAGGAGAAATGTTTAAGTGATAAAACCCAAGGAATTTCCTTTTCACAAGTGCATAAACATGCCTAAATCCCATTTCTGTCACTTGAAGAACCCCAAAGTCCACCAGAATTATAATAAGAAAGTGTCAATTTGAATTTGTGCTCTGTTGTTTCATGATTTTCTGGACTGCAGAATGACTGGTTTGGAGGATTATCAGGGCCTCAGGAATGAAATAGTAAGAACTTATGTCCAGAGAGACCACTGCGATATCATCTATTGACTGTTGCCTAGATTGAAATGCCAAAATCTTGATGTTTCATCTCAGCAGAATTTTCATTCATGCATACATTTCATTGTTAATGTAATCAGCCGCTACCTTTGTGGGAATGAACTTCAAAATGCAATCAATACATTTTGCACTTTCAAAAACCCCAAATGGCTCCATTGCATGAAAATATCTATTATCTTTTTTAGTGGTTAATCAATATAGAAAGCAGCCCCTTTTTTAGAATGCAAAGGACAGTTTTCTACTGTCTTCATCACTGCACCCCACAATGTTGGCTGACAAGAAAAGTTATTCATTGAGATGAATGGAAGTTTAACTACTTGAGGTATAGCTGGGAGAGTAATATTTATGAACATTGTGTATTTCACAGCTTTAAAAAATGCTGCATTTATTATTTAGGTGAAAAGACCTGGCTTATAAAATGATTTAAACTGCCACAAAGGAATAATACCCAGAGATACTATAAATTAAATCAGTCACAAAGCCTGGATCAGCTGGCATTATGAAATAGGCTCATCATGCAGAAATTTATCTGTTTAGCCTCTTACTCTGTGGAACCCAGTTAAGAAGACACATGCAGACATCCTTGCTGACAAATGTAGTTTCCTGTTAGTCATGGCTCATGAGCAGGTGAGAAAGGATGTGAGCAGAGAAGGTACAACACGCAGAACTGGCTGCATTGCTAGAGGTTTTTTTGGATGCCGATAAGTGAATCAAAGATGAAGAATTTTTTGGATGCTGTTTGGCATCATGCCTAAATATCCCTGAAGAGTAACAGGGTCCATTGCAATCATGGAAAGACTTCTGGTGCACAAAGAAGTTCAGGTGCAAAAAACCAGTGCTGGGCTCACCTCTTTCCCAGCAAGTTGAATGACTGGTATGAGGTGGCCCAAGTCTCTGCAAAGTTGACACTCATCAATTCCTGCACTCTGTTGCCAATAAATTCAGTAATTAAGTCAGCAGTGCAATTTAGAAGGTGATACTTGCTTTTCACTAGTTTGTTGACTCATACAGCCCAAAAATCACAGGAGTCAATATCAGAGTTTGCTCATGTGGTGCTTCCCAAATGAGCTGAGACCATCAACAACATCTGAAGTCTCTCAAATCTCTTCATCAACTGTAAGAGGTATTTTTCTGTCACGCTAAAGTTGCTGTGGATCACCACAGATGCTTTATCAGTCTAATTGCACTGATATGATGTATAAGGTTTGTTATTTTTTGCGATGCTTACTTAGCAGGTGTCTGGTAAATAGGGTGGGCCCTTTTGGTCCTTGGCCCAGTGAGAAACACAGGAGTCCTTGTTTTGTTGTTGCTATTCAGCAATCCTACTTATCCAAGGGTACGTTTACTCACAGGCAACCTCAGACACATCAGGTACTCTGTAATTACCACCTGAGCAGTCTCAGAACGGTAGCAAAATGTACATTTTGTCAGATGAAAGGGACAAGAAGAGCCTCTGCTGTCAAGCTTGAGATCAGCCTCTGACTTCTCAACAAAAACCTGCTCCCCTGCTGAGTCTTGCGGACACCCACAGCAAGGCTGGCATATGGCCGAAAACTCTGAGTAAAAAGCCAAGGGGGAACTGTAGCCAACCAGGCTTCTGCAGTGTGTCCACTTGCAGCAAAGAATAACAAGGGACATGCTGATGGTCTCTCCTGTACGGAGTGAGTTATTGCTTTGTGCTGTGAAATTGTTTTCTGCTGATTGGCATCACTGGGTGGATCTCTTGTTCCTTGTTTTGGCCTTTCTATGGGCCTTATCCCATCCGTGTCATCAGAAGCCTTTACACTTTATAACTTCTACACATAAGTCTTAATTCCTTTGGCCTTGGCCCCAAGGCCATAAGAAACACTAATAGAAATGTCCCTGGTAAGCGAAGGAAAAGTTTGAGACCTTCGGTGAAAATGACTGCAAACAGGTAAACAGTACTGAACAAAACTTGTCCCTAAGGATGTGGCACTATTTGCAGTCTTATCTAAGTGTGGGAACTTTAAGGGTAAGAAGCAGCTCAGTCTGGGATCAACTCGCCTGTGCCTGAAAGCGACTTTACCATGACAAGCATCTGACCACCAGTGAAAACTGTTGTCTTTGAAACCTGCATTCTCTCCAGAGCAGTCTAACTATCTGAAACAAAATCTGTCACTTCTTTTGTACTTGCAGCGCTTTTACGTCTTCATCTTCCTTTCCACACAACGCATCTCAACAACTACTTCTTTATAACATTTCAAAAAATCCTTCTGTTATTTATACTTTCCCATTAGGAGGCTTATCCTTAGAAAGGAATAAAGATAGTCTCCTGATTCAGAGACTACCATGACCATCTTCAGTCCTCTTCATTATCCTCTGGCCAGAAATGGACATTTGCATTATTCCAAGAGCAAGAACATAGTCACAGGGCTGAGAGGGGCTGCAAGTCCTAGTTCAGCAACCTGTCCAAAGGAAGGATGAGCTATAGCTTTGCCTTTCCCAGCAGGTGTTTTCATACTGAGTCTGCTCAGAACCTAGAATGCAGGAGATCCTTCAATCTACTTGAACAAAAACTCCCGTGTTTCCCAGACATTCCCATTAAAGAGGTATGCCTGTCTAAGCTACTCTCTAACCTGTGTTGTACATATAATGTAGAAGAGCAGCAAATATCAAAGGAAGAGACCAGAAGAGCAGCAGAAAGTGTTCCTTTCTGGGAATTAATGCCAGTCCAGCTAGTTCATTAGCTGTAATTTGACAGAAAATGATCCACGTGAAACATACCTNCTGAAACAAAATCTGTCACTTCTTTTGTACTTGCAGTGCTTTTACGTCTTCATCTTCCTTTCCACACAATGCATCTCAACAACTACTTCCTTATAACATTTCAAAAAATCCTTCTGTTATTTATACTTTCCCATTAGGAGGCTTATCCTTAGAAAGGAATAAAGATAGTCTCCTGATTCAGAGACTACCATGACCATCTTCAGTCCTCTTCATTATCCTCTGGCCAGAAATGGACATTTGCATTATTCCAAGAGCAAGAACATAGTCACAGGGCTGAGAGGGGCTGCAAGTCCTAGTTCAGCAACCTGTCCAAAGGACGGATGAGCTATAGCTTTGCCTTTCCCAGCAGGTGTTTTCATACTGAGTCTGCTCAGAACCTAGAATGCAGGAGATCCTTCAATCTACTTGAACAAAAACTCCCGTGTTTCCCAGACATTCCCATTAAAGAGGTATGCCTGTCTAAGCTACTCTCTAACCTGTGTTGTACATATAATGTAGAAGAGCAGCAAATATCAAAGGAAGAGACCAGAAGAGCAGCAGAAAGTGTTCCTTTCTGGGAATTAATGCCAGTCCAGCTAGTTCATTAGCTGTAATTTGACAGAAAATGATCCACGTGAAACATACCTCCACCAAATGGAGCAATGGAGCGATAGTTAATCTTCAGGGTAACTCAAAATGTAAGCTGAACAGAAGTGACTAAAGAAACAGAGAAATAACAACAAAAAAGAAACCTGTTTGTTTAAGACAGTTAAGACAAGAGCTCAAAAGTATCAGAAAACTAAGCAGGGCTAGGAGTGTAGTGTTTCACTCTGCTAGCGTATTAGATAACTTGAACTTCTCCTTGACAGATTCATACACAGAAGAATGAATTTTAAGGGGACTTGTGGCTCACGCACATACTCTTGTGCCTAAAGGACATGATTTATTGTGCTCCAGGATTGTAATTTTCCATTCACGGTATTAATTTGGACTCAAAATTGCCAGTATTCCTGAAAGAGAAATACGTCATTGTTTCTTGGGGCTTGAAAACCACGTCGCTTCTTCTGTTCTGGGAGACGACTGAATGCAACTCTGACTTAGAGCTGTTGCATCTTGCTGCTCCTACTTGCATACTTTCTGCTTTTATATTCCACAACATTTTTCCTCCAACTGTGCTATGTCTAGTGTTAAAAATAAGAATGCAGAGAACAGGTCACTACTGCAAGAAAGGGAACAGCATCTGCCTGGTTCTGCTCTGCGGTTTCCTTTAGGAGACAAGATGAAGAACAGGCTCAGGAGCTGGGTTTTGAAGCGACTGTGTGGAAAGCAGTTGCTTCCTCAGCAGAAACCAGGAAAGCAAAACAGACACTTCTTTGGGAAGTTTTCTTTCCCCAACATTAAGCAAGTAAAACCAGACTCCACAGCTTTCTTCCCTCCAGGCAAAATCTGTGCCGGTCTAATCCTCCTGTCTCAGGACTTGAAAGAAGAGCATATTTTTAATTTCTATTTCCTCCAAAAAAAAAAAGATATGAGAAAATTCAAATCAGAAAAGCAATAAACTCATGAGTATCTTATGACTGATATGGAACTGCCTTCAGATCTTCCTAAATACCAGGGAAGCATAGTATCTGATCAGGTTGATATGTAAGTATATGTTAGTAGCGATAACGAAGTACTTCTTACAAAACAGTGTTATAACTGTTTGTGCTTGCATACACTCATGCAAATACTTGCCTGCTCACACACCACATCAACCTAAATGTGAAGGAAGTTTTTTTTCAGGAAAATAACCCTAGAAACATACTACTTCTTATAATTAGGTTGCTCTGTCCCTGCTGCCTATGCCTTGTTGAAGTGGTATAAGGCAAGGACCAGACTTCTTTAGAGTCACTGATAAAAATGAGGACTAATGAGGAGTCCTGGGCTAAACTTAGGTGGGACACATCAGTGTCTCGTGTAAAGCCTGCCTGGACAAAACTTGTCCAGCTTTCCTGTAAACACATCTGCAGCATGCAAGGTTTTCAAAGAAGACTATGTGGACAGGGATAGCTTCTCTATGTGGGACAAATGCCTTCCCCACTTACAGTAGAAATATCAGGAATCCCCAGGAGAGGAGCAGGGCTCTCCTATTTCCATCAGGAAAACCTAAGGAAATGCAGATTAGCTAGGGGGAGCCCCTAATTGCAGTGTCTCTGCAGGAAGTATAGCATCCCAGGTGTACCAGAGGTAGCCTGCATGTGCTGTGTGGTTGGTATGAACACGCACAATCTGTGCCGCATTACTGCAGCAAACGCAGAGCGCTCAGCTGCAGCATAGCCAATGTGCACACTTGGCACAGTCATGCTGTGCATGCACTAGGCCCGCCCTTCTAGGAAGTCCTGCACATGAAAGCAAGCTACTGTTTGCCCAAGGTGCTGGATGTTCATCAAACTCTAGAACAAATGGCTAAATTCCTCTTCGCCATTAAGGACAAAATTTCCAGGTGAGGAAAAAAACAGGTAGGGAAATCTCCCTGGAAGGGATCTTTGAGAAGTCTTCAGAAGCACAGAACTGGAGCAGGCAAAGGGAATTGCCCTACCTCCACTCTGGAACCACTGCCTTATGTCACAATTGACCAAACAGGTACTTTTATATTTTCCTTTGCCTTGCTACTGTGCCACCCATAGAGGTTTTAACAATTAATTTCTATTACAAAAACATATGTATTTTGCATTCAATAGCACCACTTCTGACAGCAACACACATCAAATTTTGTAGAATTCATTTTTTTACAGGTAAAAAGCCCTGAAGCCTCCTTTGTTTCTAGGAGTTTCCTTTCTTTTTTATAACTAGGTAGAATTTTTTACATCTCAGTACGCATTTGAAATTGTGACTTCTTTCTGAACTCCTCAGGATAAGGAAAAATTCAAGATTCCACAAAAGGTCCCCTAATTATACTAATTGGTTGCAATAAACAGGAATGTGGTTCATCATGAGTGAAAATTATGCTGCCACTGGGAGTGGCAATGGCTTTATATCCCATTGCTCCAGAAGCCCTGTCATCAAGCTCAACAGTCAAGTTGACACCATCAGTCCTGAGGAGAAGGTAAATATCTCCCTGACCTTTAATTCTAACCTTTACATTACAAATGACATAATATTGAAATTTCTAAAGATTGATATGTGCGTTAGTAATGTACATATCTGCTTAGCACATATATACTGTCTATAACATATTTTAAGGAAGTGAGAATATTTTCAAGATGCTATGCAATGGTTTGGATTACATTAAAATGTATGGGCTGTGTGATGAAGTTGTGCTTAACTTGTACAAAGATTAAAAGAAAACCTTTTCCCACTTCTTCTGTATGACCCAGATTAGTAATTTATGAGAGCATAATCCTTCTACACCATTCCACCTTTTAAATATTTACAGATAATTTAATTCTTCTTGTGTAATGGGGGAAAGGTGTCTTCCATATCTGTAGAGAAAATTATTCAGGCTCATTAAGAATCAAAACAAAAGTGACTTAGAATAGTGGAAACTCTAACACACTGAACTGACTTTCTAAGGGATCAGAAGCCTCTACATTACTTTACTGGTTGAAGACACTGGGAAAAGGCTTTCACAAGAAAGGAACTCTGTCCTAGGTCTAAGATGTGAAGAGTTTTGCAGAATATTCAAAATCATCTGCTAGTAGTGGTTGTGATCGTAACTGAAGTATATCTGGGAAAAGTGTTAAAACTGAAGATAAAATAAAAAAAATGACTGGAATTTTCCACTAGTACACGATGTGCCTTTGTTGAGAATCTTGCTAAGTAAGCCTATCTGTAGTTCAATTTTCTGTCAAACGTTTGTTAAGCAACCAGCCTCAGAAGGACATGGTATGCGAGGCACAGCTGATTAACACACACAAACTTTTTAAAGAGAGGCGCAGAGAGTGAGGTATGATCAAAGGGTGTCATTAATAAGTGCTATGCCCAGAGGACTCAAGGCAAGAAAGATCAGGCCATAAAATAAGCTGACTGTGGTTAGGACAAAGTCAGGGCTAAGTAATAAAGCCATAGCTATAGAAACAGCTGCACTCAGAATACTGTTTCTGAAAATGTGTTTCTCCTGCCATTCAGGATGCTGGTTTTCAGATTCACTGTGAAATCCCAGGTGTGGCAAATCAGGAATCTTCTGTGAAGCGCTGAACAATTCAGCCATGCTACTGCAGAAAATCTTACTGAGCTCTACCAAGGCACCTGAGCTCAGCGGGTATAAGGATGAGAAGCCTAAATCTTTTACTCCCTTGTTGCAGGCGATTCCAGCACCACAATGTGCTCTCTCAGCGCTGCCAATGCCAAGTTCTGTCTTGACTTTTTCAGAGAGCTGAGCAAAAGAAAAAGAAATGAAAACATCTTCTTCTCCCCGCTAAGTCTCTCAGCTGCCTTTGGAATGGTTGTCCTCGGAGCCAGGGGCAACACACTCAAACAGATTGAGAAGGTGAGTTGCCTTTGCTCTGAAAAGAGAATGGTAGCAAAACAAAAGCCAAGAGTCTGATACTACCATCTGATATAGTCCCTAAGCATCCAAAGGAGTGATGCACACAGAGGGCCCTTTAAAAATACCCTCTCTTATGATATTCCTAACACCACACATTGTCAGACTAAAAACAGTATTACAGTAATTGATCATCCAATGAATACATCAGTGCTCAAGAAAGTCTTTTGCAACTACCCCTCCAATCTTCAGGGCTCAGAACTGGTAGTTCTCTTTGATATGATCTTCTGCCTTCTCTGGATACCCAAAGCTGTCCTTCTTAAGAAGAAAGATTTCAAAGATTTCATGAGCTCACCCTCAGCAAAAACTTTTTTTTCACTTGCAAGGATCTCATGATATAGGACAAACGGGAATTTTCCTGTTGACTGTCTGGCTGCATTTTGGGATAGGCTTGCCACACTCTGTTTTATCTTTGAGGTGTTGTCATTCAGCTGCATTCACCCAACATTTACATTGCAGGTATTTCATTTCAGTGAAGTTTTGAGTGGTATGAGCCAGGGAAACAGATACCCTTCTGAGAAGGTAAGACATAGTTTCAGCTCTGAGATGAAGCAACAAGTGCCGGTTTGGCAGCTCTTTTCCTTGCAAACCATCACTTAATCAGAAAGCACGGCAGGGCTGAGCAACCTCTGTCTAGGTTTGCAGACCTGCTTATTACTGTTCTTTTATTAGTTATTTAAGGGGCCTTGTGAGATCACCCATTTCAACAGCTAAGACTTCTCATTACAGGTTTCTAACCAAGACAGCAGTACCAATCTAAAACGTGATAAGTGCTTAAATTGCCACCTGCAAAAATTTGTCTACTGGGCGTGCCAAAGACACCTTGGAGCTTGCTCCTCCCAGACTCTAAGCCAGCAGACTTTTGCTCAGTGTGCACAGAGCCGTCACCGTAGGATACAATGTGATTTGAAGGTGGGCTAGTGTGGGCCTGAAAGGGAATCGTTTTGTCATTCTGTACATCTGGTACAGAGGGATTTGGAGATGGCGTCTTGAAGCATTTATTCCAATGCCTATATCTCCTGGGTAGCATCAGGCTTTTCATACAGAGAGAGGCTGCAATTCACCCTCAGGCCCAGCTTTGCATAGCAAAGCTCAAGCCTACCATCAAACTTCTGTTTTCCTCTTTGAAGTGTGAAGAAGCTGGAGGAGTCCATTCCCAGTTCCAGGCTCTGTTGGCTGCAGTCAGTGAACCCAGACCAGGTTGCTCTCTCACCATTGCCAACAGGCTCTTTGGAGAAATTACTTATCCTTTCTTCCAGGTAAGTGGCCATGGTGTCCATTTTAGCAGCTCCTGGGAGTTACGAGCTCAGTAGAATTTCTTCTGTCATAAAGAACAAAGGGAAATGAAACACAATGGCACTGTCAGGGAGCTTTTCCATCTCAATTGCCCAGTGGTTACTTGTGGAGAACAGCACAGCACTGGGAAGCTGTGACTTAAAGCTTTTATATAAAGGAACAGATCTACAGTAACAGCTCTCCCTGGGCAATCCAGAAAATACAATAACATTAATCACTGTCAATATATCCTTGCCACACACACCTGGTGTCTAACAGAGCTGATGCTTGCTGCGTCGTTTCTATCCAAGGAACAAAGCTCTGTGACCAGCAGAAGACCTTTTTTCTCCCCTAGGGTCTTCTTTGTTTCTAATAAAATGATTTATTCACTCTTCCATCTTTCCTTCAGAGTTTGTGCAAATATGGGACTGATTCCTGCTGCCTTTTCAAACAAGGCTTAGAAGAAAGTAGCATCTTTGACATTTTTGTCAATTAGTCTAAATTAAGTGGAACTGACCACCTCAGAACATTCCTGTGGAACACTGACAGCCCAGGAAATGCAAGTGCATACAAACAATTTCCTCAGGAAACCAGTCTTAAGGTGTTTATAAGAGTATTGCTGGAAACAGTGTTGTTTTACCTCTGTATCCACCTTTCTCTTGTCAAGTCAAGATTTCATCTTATTTCCAAAATACTTGCACTCTAGGTAAAGAGAGATTTTTCAGAGGCAGAAAAAGGTGACCAGCAGCCTGCAGAAGTTTGATACTTAACACAAGTTTTACAGAGTCTACAGTATCTACACAGAGTAATATATATACACACATATCTCATTGTGATATTATCAAACCCAGTTATTTGTTCAAAATAAGACAGTCTTCTTCATTTGGTGGTTGAGGGAAGACAGGCAGGATAACAATGATATATAAGCTTAAAGAAAGGTACAAGGTTTTGATCTTAGATATTTTTTACTGTGCAGAGACATTTCTGCCTCTCAGTACAGCTTGAAAATACAGAAAAATATATTTGTAAATATGCTTTTTTATAAATATTATCTCTCTAAAAACTGAATGCTTGCGTGATTTCAATGAATTTCTTATCTACACCTTTTTTACTCATTCCTTTCTTGCTGATCTACTACATGGAATTATCTTGAAGCCATGAAATTATCAATCTTATAAAAATCATCGTGTTGCAATAAACTTCTGTCATTTGTACTTTCCAGCAATACTTGGATTCCACAAAGAAATTCTATAGAGCCGAACTGGAAGCAGTCAATTTTAAGTACACTGAAGAAGAAGCCAGAGAGAAGATTAACTTCTGGGTGGAAAATGAGACAAATGGTAAAGAAGAATACGTGCAGGTTGTTTCGTTTGTAATCCAACCAGTTAGAAATATCATGTTTGAATTTCAGTTTCCACCTTTTTTTTCAAAGATAGCAACATTTTTATATATTAAACACATCATTTTTTTTGCTCAATATGAAATAAATGTAGGAAGAAGTACAAAAATACCTTGAGTTTGTGGCATCAAAAGCTGTACACAAACCTTTTGTTATTTGCCTGACAGCATTATACTACTCTTCAGATTTACAGGAGTAATTATTAATAGTCAAATGAAGCTGACTGATTGCTTGAACAAAGTAATAATTCTTCATAATTCATTATTTTTAAAGGTAAAATCAGAGACCTATTTGCTGCTGGGTTTATTGATCCCTCCACTGTACTGGTCCTGGTCAATGCTATATATTTTAAAGGAAAATGGGCAGCAGAATTTAAGAAAGAAGACACTAAGGAAACATATTTCCGACTGAACAAGGTACAGTATGGGCAGGAACTGAAAGAGCTGGAGATGGAAATCAGATGTCAGTGTCCTATAACAAAAGAAGGGAGCTTTCCTTCTCTCTGTTGTCCCAAGACAAAACACTGGTCTTTAGCTAGAACAATGGAAAGCTACATCTTCTCTCAGGTTTGATAACCAAATATGTAATGGTTTCTATCACTTCCGATCAGAAGTGGCTCTCATGCAGCTGAGATTGCGGTTGGGTCAAAGTCACTGAGCACACACACTAACTTTGTTGGTGATTTGCAACTAAGAATGCTGTTTCAAAAACAGTCTGCTTTTGGCATTGAATTTGAGGATTGTGTTCCTCTGCTACTATTTACCAACAGAACAGTGTTTGTTTTCAGGAAAAAATGAACTAAGACAAATTATCTCAGGAAAATGCACACATTATTCTTTAAAGATTTAGGTTCATGGTGATATCAGATGCATCAGTCTCCTCGTCTGATATGCCAGACGAATGACATAACAAGGGAGTTCTGAGTAAAGTAATCTGGTACCAGTAGAAATGGAAAAGTAGGTTTTATGCTTCTAAAATGGATAAATTAATTGGAACTAGAGTTAAGAGGGAGGAACGCATCAATGCTACAAGAACATCACACCCATGAATAGTGTAAATAATGTTTTCTGGACTGAACTCCAATCTCAATACTGAAACCAATTACAACCAGAGTGATCGTTTCTGTATTTCTGTATTTTCTGATTAATATATTTCATGTGTTCCAGAATGAGAAGAGGACAGTGCCGATGATGTTTCAAGAGGGTTATTTTAACATGGCCATCATAGAGGAACTGAAAATGAAAGTGATAGAGCTCCCATACTTTAATAATGAACTGAGCATGTTCATTCTTCTTCCTGACATTGTCTGTGAGGACTTCACCGGCCTAGAACAGGTAATACTTCTTTTTCTTTCTGGTAGCATACATAAGGGGCTGCAAACAGAGCAATACTTTAACATTGCTGCAGTGTGGTCGGAAGACAAGTGGGAAAACCTGAACTTTATGATCTTTTCCTTCAGCTCATTACCGTGTCAATTATTATTATCAATACTGCTTTACAGCTTGAATGCACCCTCACCTATGAAAAACTAGCAGGATGGACCAGCTCAGCTAGGATGCAACAGCTGAGAGTGAAAGTGTACCTGCCCCAGTTCAAGATGGAGGAAAGTTACATTCTCAACAAAACTCTCCGGGAGATGGGAGTGATGAATGTTTTTGACTGGGGAAAAGCTGATTTGTCAGGAATCTCTACGAAAGATGGTTTAATTGTGTCCAAAGCCATCCAGAAGTCATTCCTGGAAGTCAATGAAGAGGGCACTGAAGCAGTTGGTGCCATGGGACTTGTTGCAGTGCCTCTGTGTCGCCCAGTTTCTTATGAGTTCAAAGCTGACCATCCATTCCTTTTCTTCATCAGACATAACCCAACCAATGCCATTCTCTTCTTTGGAAGATATTCCTCCCCTTAAGAGGAGGTTATTTTGGATATTAGATCTTTCTCTCCACTAACATCGGCATTGACAAGCACTGAGGACAAAAGATGAGCACATTTTTTCTAGGCTTTATCCTAATGTGTTAATTTGCTGTAAAAAAGAATATCTGATGAGAGTGAAATTAGAGGTAAAAACCTAAAAAAAAATTAACTATTTCCATCAACTTCAGGCATGTTTTACTTTTAGGAGGCCTCACTAAAATGACATCTACCTTAACATACACCATGTCATATTTGCCAAAGAGCTGTAAGCCTCTAGAGACATCTGAATAGAAAATCTTATTTTGAACCTTCCCTAATGTAACATGTCTTCAACAAACCCATGATTTTAGTGTCCCAAAGATGAGTGATAGATTCTCCCACATGAGGGAGACAAGAGGATAGGGATCTGCTTTAAAAGGATGAACTTAGGTACTCAGTCTCCTTTAGCTTTACCTACCCTACTCTGTACAGGTCTCAAGGAAAATGCCACTTTGTACGGGAGTAGCAAAGTATTCCTGGGGGACCTCTCCTTTAAACTTGATTGGGGGTAATGGTTCAAGCTGAAATGAAGGTCTCAGGATTTGTTCTCAGAGAATAAAGCAAGCAGAAGACTTTTCTGGTGTAATTTTACTTGTTCTTGAGCAGGGCAGACCCATTCCTTATTTTTTCCTGTGAGAAACCCCATACATGATAGAAAGTTCTCCAACTTCTTCATAAACTTCCATAGTTTGGAAGTTTATGCTGAAAACAGAGTTTCAGCATAATGGAAGGCCTTTCCTGACAAGGCCTGCTCTGTGATGGCTGTGAATTAGACACTTAACTCCCACATAAAGCTTTAAACCAGCCAGTCTTACTTTAAGAAAAAAAACCCAGCTTGCTTTCTTTGTGCCTTGGATACCATGAGTTTCCTGTTCCATCTGGTTTATTCCTCATCAGCACGAAAAACTAATAAAAACATCTATAATGATGGTATTTAGATGGGTAGCCTGTAGTTGTTCACTTTATCATAATAAGACCACTGCAAACTAGATATTAAATGTAGTAGTCTGTGGAATTGAGTGGACAGAGGAATAGTTTAATATAGCAGGTAAAAATAACGGTAATCTTTTCAAAAGTGTCAAAGTGACACTGAAGTCTACCTCCCATTTTTAAATATTCATTGTGCTAAGTTCAAGCACTGCACAACTTGACCTCAGTATAGGTAAACCCTGAACCTCACCTACTGCTTCTCTCACACGTTTGATTTTTTTGGGAATTAAGAGTGCAGTTTTAGGACACGGCTGAGCCAATCTAATGCCATTGAGGAGGAAGATGCTGTGCCCCTTGTTTCCTTCTTTCCGTGCGTTTCTGCTCCCTCCCTTATGCCACCACTGTAACTTGCCTGACTTGATGATGAGCAGTTCTCTGGGACCTAAATAGAGAGGAAAATTTTTGGTAAAGTTAATTTGCTTGCTGATGACCTAGTTCCCTAAACCACCTCCTGGCTGTTGTGCAGTAGGTGGTGGGAAGCCACAGTCATGGGTTATGGAGAACAGAGCCGCCCGCCCAGTTTGGCAGCAAGCAATGTCCAAAATCCACAGATACATGAAAAATACTTGCTTTTAAAGGAAAAATATTCCACCTCTTTGATGACTCACTCCCCTTTTCCTGTTGCTCACTGATGGGAAGAAGGCAAATGCTGGGAGCATAATAGGGCCATCTCAGAACTGCAGATTCAAAGGGCTCTTCTAAATGCTGAGATACGTGGGAATAATTACAGTAACTTACAGTACTCAACATAAATTCAATTGCTAAAAAAAGCACTCATGACAGTCTGTGGAGCTGCCTCACACGGCTGTAATTCAGTATGAAATACAGCCTGAAATAGTAAAATTACCAGCAGAGGCACAGTTTCCTATCAATTAGCTGGTAAGAGAAAAGAACACCAAACACAGGCTGTGGGCTTTTCTGATGAATAGGATATGCAAAAAATAGCCACACATGTTTGTCAATGACTGCCATCGGTATTTTGTGTATATCTGGTTGGTCCCAAATATAAATTACTTATGTTAAAAAAGAGTGAAATGAACAGTGTTAGAATGTATTAGCTTGCATAATCAGACCTATATATTTTCAGATAAAATGTAAAAGAAAAACAATTAATGACATATGTGATAAAGGCAAGTGCTGTAAGATACTGTCCTGAAGAGCATGAGTCTCACAACAGGAAAAGGAATTCTGTGCGTGAGCACAGGAGAAGGTGTGACTGAAACAAGGATTGTCATTAGCTTGCTACTGCAGAAGTAGTCACTTATGATCTTTGCGTTATTTTAAAACTTGCTCCAGGGACATCTAGGTAATTTTGAAATCAGGAACAAAATACAGTATAAATTTAAAAAAATCTATTTTCTCTTCACATAATCCTTTTTTCTAATTGCAATCTCAGTTTATAAAACATCTAAAAACGTGGTGAAGACAACCAGGAGCTGGAAAGTAGCCTCCTGCTGCTAGTGTAGTGGTAGCAGCAACAGTGCAGAGGGCAGTGCTCCCGCAAGATCAGAGATGTTTACTTAAAAATAGAAGGGAAACCCTCTACTCTGGCAGCAAGTGCTTCTCCTGTGCGAAACTGTAGCTTGTAGATGTGCAATGCCAAACAACAGAGCTTGCAGAGCAGAGAAAAGCCAGAGACCCCAAATGGTGCCTGGAGCAGACAGGATCCTGAAAAGGATGCCACTGCCTCTTCTCCAGGGACAGACCTGATGCCGAGTGTTGCTGCACAGCCTGTTGAACCACATCAGCATACCTCAAAGCCTATAAATACGTACACTGTCAAAAAGCAAAGCAAAAGACATCAAGTACTGTTTGCATGAGATCCACGGAAAGACAATGCCCATTTGTCCCACACTAGACATATCTATGTTTGAGTACTGGGTAACTCTCAATTTACACGTTGACTTTCCCACTGGACCCTAATCTCTCTGATGGTTGCAGTTCTCAGTTTTCTCTGCTACTTTGCTTTCCTTTAAACTGTTTCTTAGCACCTGTGTATAATAATTGTTATTATATCTTCAAAAGGTTTGCAATGGATGTACAAGAAGGGCAGAGGAAGATTTTTTGGTTATCACTGAAAAAGTCAAAGAGAGCAGTTTAGGATAATACTTTTTTCCCCGTATGAAGACTTGTGCTTATTTCCTTCAAACTGTAACTGGTAGAAGGTTTTATACCAGGAAGTCCTGGATTGTTATGATTCCAGTGAGAAAGGCACTCAGACTCTGTAAGGTATCGCTTCAATTGCCATTTATTGGAGCTAGCACTGTTGAGAAAAAGAAGAAAGCATTGATAAACCTAGGTCCGTTCAGAGGCTGCACAGGTGAGCTACTCAGCAGCTCTGTGCACCAGGCAAAGAGCAGCACTGCTTGCCAGAGAACACCACAAGCATGACACTGTTGCAGTGAGTGAGATCCAGCTACCTGAGTGGCAACTGGGCAAGCCTCTTCCTTTCTTTTGGCAAGAGCGTGCAGCAGAAGAAAACCAGTTTCACTGGTGCTTTGTTATAACAAGTTGAGTTATTGCTAGAGCCGACCAGCAAATAAGGAGCATAGAGGACTGGTGGATGTTCTTGGCCTCCTTTTGCCTTGGGCTGCTGTGCAAACACAATACATGTTGACATACCAGCTACTATGAGCTCTGAAGGGGAAAGGACACGTTAAGCATTAAACTTTACCCCAGGCCTGACACACCAGCTCTCTGAGAGGTCTAATTCAAGGTGCTGGTTGTCTTAAAAGTGCTAGCACCCATACCAACAGCAGTCTGCCTCAGACTGTGTGTGCACCACACAGAGCTGATCATCTTCAGCACAGCAAACACCAAGACTGAATAAAAAGACCTGAAATCCTGTAAATCAGATTTCTCTGGCCACATCTTAGTTCACTGAGAGATGCCAGTATAGCCTCTGCTAAGCATGATGCAGATAGACAGGCCATCCAAAGCATAAGCAAACATTACCACCAAACACTGCACAAAAGTTGCTGAGCACCCACCCCCAAGAAATGAAATGTGAAAATCTGTGACAGAGAAATGTTGGAAAGAGCTGCTTTTTCTGCTGCTTAAGATCTCCTTGATTATTATCAACACTGGGGAAGAATGGCAAACCTCATGAATTGGTTTAGGAACAGTTCCACAATGGACTACTTGGCAGATAAAAGGCAGAAGAGTTCTCACCGACCTCTTTTCTGGGACAGACATGGATACGTAGCAGAATTCAACCTGTTTGTCTTGCTTTACAGTGCTGCACTTTTAGTTTTTTAATTTCAGGAGAAGCATCTGATTTCCCCATGTCCAATGCCCAGTTAAAATTACGAAAGGGCACTCATCTACTGATGACTGCACACGGATAGCCTGTTCCGATCGACATTTTTGGCTACTCACAGGTTGCTTCGGCAACCACTTTTGCACTAACATTGGTGTAGGAAAAAGTACAAAACAAACTCAAGAGTGTGTAGCGAGAGACTACTCTCTGGAGAAGTTTTACTGCCCCATCCATGACTACTGGCAGAACCAAACTTTCTCTCTTCCATGAGCTCATTTACTTTGGGTGTTTTAAACTACCTTGCCTGCCTTGACAAGCTAGTTTTTCTCATCAGAGTAGCTAGCATAATTCAGAAACAGAACAGTTATCAGATGTTCAACCAGCTTACCTGAGTGGACAAGCGTTGTGGTGATTGGGCTGCTGCAGAGGTATGAAATAAAGAGTGTTCAAAGAAGGCAAATACATTAGCTGGGAGAACACACCAGAAACCCCTACATGCCCTCTTCTAGAGGAGTTGGTGCGACAAAGCGTTTGCTGAGAAAACCTCGGACATTAGGCAAAGAGCTGGCCATCTGTGCAGGGCCGGTTGTGTCCTTCAGGTGCATGCTCCACAGATGTCCACAGAAAACACGTTGAACCAAAGCATACAAAGGAGTGTGAGTGCCCAGGAAAGCTCTTCATGGAAGCCCCAAAGGCATGTTTGAGCAACCGCTGATCAGCAGCTGTAACTCTAATGTGAATATGAGAAAATGGAAGAATAAGAGAGGACACACTACAGCTCTTTTCACACAAAACCTCTGCCCTTGGGCAGGAAAGGTTTGACAGGATAAAGTAAAACCTACAGCAGCCCAGCTCACAAGATAAGGAACATTGAACAAGGTAAGAGGAAAGCTGCTTGCTGTCTTTAGATTTTCTCATCCTCATCACTGCTATAACATCCTCGGAAGAAAAGCTCATACTAAGTTGAGAAACTGAAAGCCACCCCAATTATCAAGTTCTGCACATACATGCCTGCATTTCAGCAAAACAAAACGCACTGTTAAGGATAAAGTAGCTCCCTTTCTCTTTCACAGAAGATGCACCCACTGCCGTATGCTCTGTAACTTAATATGTACAAATGTGGGATTTCTAATATCCACACCTATAGCCTTTACAGATGCCAGATTTGTTTCTTTACTGCTCATCAAGTCTATTATTCAATAGAGACTAATAGCTTTTTAGAATTGAATTATATTTGATATTGTGTATTATGATTGTCTAACAGACCATGAATGTTCCTGCAGACAGATTCTGTAGTTTATTCACCTGCCATGGTAAAAAGGTAAGTATGGAAGATCTATGACAATGGCTTGTGCATGTACCATGGGCCTTGTTGCCATGACCTGCAGAGAATGAAAATTAAAAGCTGACATTCAGTCATCCTTTAAATCCTACTGGCTGGTTAAAATCTGTTTCTGAATATCTGAATACTCTGGGGTCTGACTTACAGACCAGCAAAAACGTAATTCCTGACTGTTCCTCACATCTCTTCCTCTGCCATGCCCACCCTCAGACCTCGAGTTCATCTCAACACTGCTGCTCTGAATGTTTTCATGCAAATGAAGTTTTAGCAAAACGTGCTTTCTCCTCAGAGATCTTCCCTCCTCCAAGTGTATGCTGTAGACCCTATAGTTTGACCTCAGGTAAAAAAACTGGTCTCACCTAGGCACAGAAATAGATGTGGCTATGCTTTTAACAAGTACAAGCTATAAACTACACCAGCCCTTGGACTCCAGGAACATACTTCTGCATTTTGGCAGACCAAAATACCTTTCAGTACTATTTTGATCTTGAAAAATAAACAGAAAGTTTTGAGCTTGTTCTTACATGGAAAAAATCCATTTCAAACCCCTCTGAACAGAACAACCATCCCGCACCTGGCTCTGTTCAGAATTGTGTTATTTTGGCAACATGAGATGGTCACTGTCCATGAGGCACTTCCCTCTGGTGCACCGCACAGACGCTGTAGTGAGCTGTTGCATATATATCAGACCTTCAGCAGTTAGTTAGCCCAGTATCCATTTTTCCCTTCACGCTCGGTGCGAGTGCTGTGTTACAGTGTTTTCTGTACTTACAGTGCCTCATAGATGAGAAAAAGAAACAGCTAGGTTTTTAGGGACTGATGCAGTTTTTTGCAGTCTCTGGTAATACAAGGCTCTTTCCTCAGCTGCATCTGTGGATGCTCACTAACAATGGACCGTGGCGGGAACAGTTTGCTCACTCCCAGATCACTACACTATGATAAGGTCTTATTTTCCTGTAATATTTTGGGATCTTTAGCTTCACTTGAGTGTGAGAATCACCTGATCTGATGTTACAGCTAGGTTTATTAAAAATGTATTGCGTTTTGCGGGATATATTTGTAACACTGTTTTTCCTCAGGTTTTTTGCATTTCTTCTTCCTTTGGCTCCAGTTACCTAATATGACCCAATCATATTACTGTGTAAATTCGAAAGAACTGCATGAAACAGTTTTAGGCTTGAACTCCAATTGCTTTGGTGCAGCCTTGTAAGTTACAGCAAAACCTTAAATAATTCATTTTTTTATTAGTTTTTATTTCAATAAATAAATGTTGACTTGCTGCAGATAGAGTACCAGTCTAACATTGGTCTACTCAATGTTTCAAAGTGCAATGAATCAAAAACTCTTGTCAAAAGGTAGTGACTCAAAAGATGACTCCTTGAAGGCTAATAGTGGGAGTGTCTCAAATGGTACAATATATATCACCAAGAGCTCAGAGAATGTGTTTAGGTTCAGCTGGCAAGCTGGATTATTACATGCCTCTTTGAAGTTTGTGGGGTAAGTATTTCTCCAAGTAAAATATAATTTCTAATTTGCATTCTTTAATATGAAAAAAAAAGTTGTATTATGTTTAAGAACTTCAAGGTAAGTATAAAACAGCATATGCAGCAATTTTACCTTGCCTTATCAATATACCTTATACTGTTTGACTGTCAAATACTTTCAGGTGTGCAACATATGAGTGTTTGTACACCATAGCTTTAAGTAGAAATACCTTTTTCACTGAAAATCTGGTGTCACATTAAAACTGGTTTTTTTTATAATTTTAACAGTTATTTTGGGAATAAAGGCATTTCTCTTTTCGCAGTCTCACTCTCTGGAGAACACAAGTGAGGTACAGTAGGATCATTCAGAGAGTCTGTGGTTCCACATTCATTAGCGCCAGATGCGTTTCAGGTCACATAACCACATCTGCTCTAAACTATGGATATGCTGCTATTCATCCAGCTTTAACTGTTTTAGAGATACTAGAACAGTATGCAACTTTCTTGGTCTCAGACTCAAAAGAGAGAATGACTGCAGGTTTCAATTAATATGCTTAACATGTCACATTCATTTGCATGCACAGGACTTGCACCTGCCTGAATGAATGCAGCTTTATGCTGTTTCGAGCTGTACTGCCAAAACCCTTATTTATGATATATATGCTTCTGCTTTTTCTCAACAAAAAAGTATCAGCAAAGATTAAATGTCTGAAATGGGACTACAGGAAAAAAAAGCCCCTAAATCTATAGTTCAGCATCTAAGCAACTGGCTAGGTTTACAAGAAATTTACTTCCGTTATTCCTATAAACTACAGGAAAGCAACCTCCAAGTTTATGGCCGGTTGTACTAAGCAACAGTAAGAAGTACTCTAATAGTGTAGTGAATTGACTATGTTTGAATTAAGGATCCAGCGCATGGTACTGTGCAGCCACAGAAGAAATGAAATATTAAGTTTGCATTGTCTCAAACATCATTCAGAGTCCTCTGGATAGCCATAGGGAAACTCATCCATTCCATGTTATTTTTATCATATTGAAGCATGGATGAAACTATCTATTTCCTAAAGGGCAAGTACAAGATACTATTTTGTTGATGAGCTAGTACCTGGCTGAAGGAAGCCAAACATGCATTCAGAGATAAATGGGTCAGGAGTTACAACATTTCTAATGAACACAGAATTTGGAGGCTTCACAACATTGATTGGTTCGGCATCACAAAACCAGCAATGAACTACCAGTTTCTGGGCTATTGATGGTACTTCTTAAAACAAGTGATACATATCACGACTATACAGTCATATTTCTGTTTGCTTCAGACAACACTGATTTCACAATGGGCTCCATCACTGCGGCAAATGCAGAATTTTCTTTTGATGTATTCAAAGAGCTGAAAGTCCACCACGCCAACGACAACATCTTCTATTCCCCCCTGAGCATCATTTCAGCCTTGGCCATGGTCTATCTGGGAGCAAGAGGTAACACTGAGTATCAGATGGAGAACGTAAGTTACATAAATGGATGCAAACTCCTTTTGATGCTGCTCAACACAGCAACAGATTATCCATTTACATCTTTGGGACTTTCTCCAGTTGACAGGAAAAAGTCACATAGTCACATTTGGCACTGGATTCAAACTTTCCTAGAAAAAGAATGGCATTCCAAACTGTGAGCCAGAGCTGAGTTTTCACTTGCCATTGCTTTTCCCTATGAAAGGCAAGAACAGCCTTTGGTTTCCATTAAGAAAGAGCAGTCCTGAAGAATGGTTAAGGCAGGTCTCTTGCTTCAGCTTATATCATCTCACAGACCTTATTCCTTCCAGATGGAAAGGACAACTGGTAATCTACAAAAGATGAAACATTCAGAAAACAACAGTCACAGTTACAAACACAGTACAGTAAGGTTGTAGCTGGTTTATAGACTGAATACCATTAACTGGAAAAGAAGGGATATAAGCTGAGGATCATAGTCACAAATATTCAGTGTGGTACATGCAGTAAAAAAATCTTGATTTAAAGCTCACATGCAGCTTCTCAGTTCTATGTGCCAATCAGACCTGGTTAGTCCAAACCTATAGTTTCAACACAAACATCAGTGACTCTCAGCGGACTTCACGTACTTAATTTCTTCTATTGCTACTTTCAATTGCAGGTTCTTCACTTTGACAAAATTGCAGGACTTGGAGGAACTATTCAGACCAAGGTACAGAAATTTAAGGTACATTTATTTATCTTTCACATTTTCCTCCGAGAAAGACCATTCTGACTGTGCTTCAAGTATGTTCCACACCTTCCCAAACTTTTGCTAATGCTGTTAGTTTAAGAATATGTAAGTAAAAAGAAAAACCCAGAACAAAACAAAACCCAACCCAAACCAAAAAAAACCCCAACCAAACGAAAAAACACACCAGAAAAAAGACAGGTGCACAGGTTGTACCAGAAAAAGTGACAGGACAGAATAGGATGCTTTCAGCACCAGGCTACTTTCTTGTGTAGACGATAATCTGCACACCTGCAAGGGCTGTTGGGGACAGCACTCAAGAGGGGCTCACCAGCTGGAGCCAGGGTAGAGCAGTCAGACTTGCAGCTGAGACTCCGAAGTGGGGCAGGAAGATGCAGAAAAGAGCCCAAAGGCTGGAAAGTACGCACACTCTTTCAAAAGCTACAGGGACTTTTCCAGCCTACAATTTCCACTGCTACTCCAAGAGCACCATGAGGGGTCCCATTACCTTGATACCACCTCTGTGCTTTCCTCTGTGTTAATCTGCTGCCTCTGTAAAGATAACAGAAGCCATGCTCCCTGGCCTGTCCCCATCCACTTGGGATCCACAGGCACAAGGTGGGACTTGAAAAGAACAAGAAAACTTTTTTATAATAACGAAAACTCAAAGTATTATCAGCTAGAGCATTTAGTGGCTGGTTAAGCATTTAGAAAGGAACAGTTAAACACAATCCTCCTTCTCACAAAATGAAGTCCCAGACATTGTTTATCATTGTGCATTTTCTTAGCCTGTGTTACCTGGAACACTAATCTGGGGTCATTAGACAGCTGATCCATTTTTTCACCGTATTGTAAGACACCTCCAGACTCCATCATCTAGCACTCTTCTCCCATTTGCAGCTTCAGCAGAAAGCTGCCATGAAAATGCAAGCAGAAGCTAGGAACTAGAGGCTCTATATCTATGACAACTCATCAGTTGCAATCATTGACACCTGAATTTTTCTTTTTGTCTCCTCACCCAAGCCATCCTGCTTCAGATTCATCACTGAGGTTTTCTGCTTGTTATTACATAGAATGAGTGTCATCATATGCTATAAAATAATTGTACACCATTAGTTGCTTATATTGAACATCCCTCCCATGGAGCTTTTAGACTGTAGTACATGTTAATTTGCAAATGTCTAAACACTGTGTGTTTTCCCATGTTGTTTGTACCTTATAAACAATTCTCTTTCTAGTAAAATAAGGTAACAGCTATATCTTTTTATCTTCTTATCAACAACTTAGTGTGGCAAGTCTGTGAATATCCACATACTGTTTAAAGAACTTCTGTCTGATATCACTGCACCAAAAGCCAATTATTCACTCCACATTGCCAACAGGCTCTATGCTGACAAGACAGTTTCAATCCTACCGGTGAGTTGTACATTAGAGTGATTTCTTGCTAAACCCTGTACAAACCTGTAATCCAGGAGGACTGACCAGAGTAGGTGATCTGTTAATCCAGTGGTCCTCACTGGTGTGGACTTCTGCGGCTTTTCCCTTTGCCACAGCCCTAACAATAGGATGAATGGAAAACAGATCCAGGCAAAAAGATGGCCCTATTCAAAAATGAATGGCGTAACAAACAAAACTGTATGGTAATGTAATTCCCTCTCCTTGCTTCTTTCCCTAAAATATTTTCATTTTAATGGTTTTTCATTTTTTTTCTGGAAATAATTTGACTTCGGCACATTTCTTCAGTTGAGAACCTCATCCCAAAAACAAGTTTTGAAAGTGTTTTGAATCTTTCATTTGACATTTTCAAAACAAAACATACCAATATTCTAAATCAAAGAAATCTAGTTTTAAAAATAAGGAAAAATGCTTTAAAAAAAAAAGGGTGTACATAATGATAATAAAACACTCTGAAATGAACCTGAAACAGTGTTTTTGGATCAGGCTTTCTTCAAGAAAATATTTAAACATTTCTAATACATACTTTTAACTGGTCAAGTAATAAAAATGTCAGCTCTGAAAATGTGATAGATCAGAATAATTTTTCTGGCCCAGTTTTAGCAGTTTCTTCCAGGAAGTAAGCAATGAGAACAGCCTAACCATGACATCATTATAAAAATTCTTTTAGCCATTTTTTATTTCACCTTCATACTGCTTTTAAAAAATGACTAGTTTGGTGGCTACAATTGCTGTCTTTACAGATCTACCTAAAATGTGTGAAGAAATTATACAGAGCAGGTCTGGAAACAGTCAACTTCAAAACGGCATCAGATCAAGCCAGACAGCTCATTAATTCCTGGGTGGAAAATCAAACAAATGGTAAGGTCAGATAAAATTTTGAAATATACTTCCCTCTTGCAAATGTATTTTAATAACTTCTCTAAAGACTAAACATTAGAGGAGAAATTTCCTCCTCCTGTCCCCAATTAGTGGCTATTTCCTATGGAAAGAGATGACTCTATTGCACCTATGTGACAGTGACAGTGTATTTTAAACATATCTGGCAAAGGCAGACATGCCAGAGTATGCATGCTTTATATGCACACTTTTTGTGTCTGGAGAGCTTAACTCATGCAAGGTTAGTCCCAGATTCTCAAGAATATTGGCATAATTTAACAAGGATGTGCTGGATGGGTAAGAAGTGTGCTTCCAGCAGAGAAAGTAATGCATTTACTAGGCTGATGGCAGGAAAGGAATGATTCAGAGCTTGTGTACATTTATCATGCTAAGGTGGGAGGAAACACAAGAGTGAAGTGAGAGAAAGCACACTGAGAAACAGAAAACCTATACTGCTGCTTCCCTCTTCTGTTGCATCTTTCTATAGAAATCTTTTCCCAGGCAGCACTTAGAAACATTCCCAGGGATGTATACCACTCTTGAACCTACCTGTCTTCTCGCAGAAATGTCTGGCCAGTTGCCAGGCACTCTTTATTAGATCATCCTCAAGAACCAGAATTCCACATGCAGACCTTTGAGAAAGAGGAATTCAAGTCAAGAAGCCACATGTCGATTGACCTCTACAATGTAAGACTACTGCTATGAAACTTACCACTCTCTGCTCTGCTTCTTCCTTAAAGGACATATCCAAGATTTCCTTGAACCAAGCTCTGTTGATCTCCATACTACGCTGGTCCTTGTTAATGCCATTTACTTCAAAGGGATATGGAAGACAGCATTCAAAGAAGAAGACACCCGGGAACTGCCCTTCAGCGTGACAAAGGTAGTGGGGCACAGACACAGCTTCTGGCTAGGCAGCCAGGCTGTTGGCTTGGACAGCCAACCAGCTGCATGTTACACATAAAAAAAGCTGTGGTCATCGGCTGGGTGATTTGCCTGGGCCCCTCGCTGTCAGGTTTGCAAGAGCTGTGTCTGACCAGAGCACAACAGCAGACAAGAGAGGAAAATGGAGACACAGCTCTTCTTCAAAGGCAACATGCTTGAAGATCAAGTCCTGTACCTTTCAAAGGGATTGTACATTTGCCTGCCTAAAGAAAAATTTGCTCCCCAGTCACATCTTCTCACATTTCTGTTTTTGCAGCAAGAAAGCAGACCTGTGCAAATGATGTGTCAGAGCAGTACCTTCAAAGTGGCAGTGGTGTCTGCAGAGAAAATGAAGGTCCTGGAGCTTCCATACACCAGCGGAGAGCTGAGCATGTTGGTGCTGTTGCCTGATGATGTCTCTGGCCTGGAGCAGGTATGGCTCTGGCAGGGGAAGCAGAAGAGTTACCACTTCAGTGGGACTCAGCCACTGTCAGGCCTTTTGCTGTCTATTTACGTCCCAGCTGCCCACACCACAGCTGTACTGGGCAGGCAGGGAGGCACAAAAGCCCCTCGGGTGCTCCCAGGTGGTCAGGCAGAGACTGTCCTCTTAGGAGAGCCCTGGAGTCTAATAAAACAGAGGTAAAAGAGCATAGTGCTGCAGTAGCCCTACAGAATAGCATGTAAGTATGGGGACATTTTTTTTTTCATTGAGAGGTAATTCCACCCACCCACCATATAAACTCCCAAGGAAATATTGCTGAAACTGATGAGTATTAGGCATACTTTGCAGGAATCACTGATTTTTTTTTTTTTAAAAAAATCCCCTTTAAACATCATACATGTGTTGCTTTCAAAAATTGCTCTGATTATGTCATCACGGACTGAAGAACAAAGTTAGACAAACCATATTCTTAATAAAATATCCTTGATTTTTAAATGGTGGAACCAACAAATCTGAACTAGCCTTGGGTCCAATGGGAGGAACATCAACAGCGGAAAGAATCCATGAACATACAAGGACAGAAAATGAGAACAGCATAGAAAGTGAAAGAAAACTTCAAAACTGCTTAAAGTCAGGTTGAGTCAGTTTTTGCCAGATACATGAAAACTAGCAGAAAATATGCTTTTGTCTTAAAAAAATATATAATCTATGCAAAATTAAGGGAAACTTTCATCTTGGTCTTGGAAGAAAATGAAGCTAAACAACTGAGTGAATGCAGGATGCAACAGCTTTTTTTTTTTTTTTGCTTCAGTCAGGCGGACTGGATTATCGTCATGCAGGATTTCTGAAAGAAGTAGCAAACACCCCAGAATTTCAATGCCAATCATTTAAAATAAAGTCATCAGGTGTTATTAAATTACCTATCAGTACTCAAGAAAGGGAAGAAGTGATGCAGCCTGCATTATATAAACCATTATTCTTATTTCAGCATTTTTTTGGAATTATGTTATAAAATTACAGTTATTAAAGATGTAGAAAAATTTGCATTTGTTAGGTACTATCAAGTGTACGTAAGTTTTCATGGCCTTTTTTTGCAACCTCTTTCACAAGCTGACTAATTTGCTAGGCTGTGAAACTGTTGGGCTGTGCCTCATGAGACACAAGATTAGTTGGACAGAAGGGGATATGTCAGGTGGGCAAGGAACTAAACAAAAGGACAGTAACACAGGCAGTACTGGAGAGGCAAATAAACTACAAGAAGGATGTTGATAGGATGCACTTCAGGAACCCTTCTGGTTTGGTTTCTTTGTGTTAGCCTTGATTAAAATGCATGGTAGGAGGAAGTTGTATTCGCATCCCAGGCATTTAATTCCCTGCCTCTCTTTGCAGCTTGAGAACAAAATCAGCTTTGAAAAACTTACGGAGTGGACCAGTCCCAATGTGATGAAAAAGAACAGGGTGAAAGTATACCTCCCCCGCATGCAGATTGAGGAAAAATATAACCTCACGTCTGTCTTAATGGCCTTGGGTATGACCAACCTGTTCAGCCCTTCAGCCAATCTGTCTGGCATCTCTTCAGCAGAGAGCCTGAGAGTATCCGAGGCCATCCATGAGGCGTACATGGAAGTCAATGAAGAGGGCACCGAGGTGACAGTCTCAGCGGGTGTGGCAGGAGACATCAAACATTCCTCTGAGTCTGAAGAGTTTAGGGCTGACCACCCTTTCCTTTTCTTGATCAAACACAATCCAACCAACAGCATCCTCTTCTTTGGTAGATACTGTTCCCCCTAAAGAAAGAAAAAGATGGAAATAATGCTTGCCTTCTCCTCAGAAACAGACCCCTTTTACTGTAACATTGTAGTGTAATCTCCTCTCTTCAGTATTTTCTCCAAATGTAAAGTCTAATCTAAGAAATGTCTCTTTGGGAAGCTTGCATAGCAAAGACATAACCGGGTGAGGAAACAGCAGCAAGCATGTTTACTTGTTTCCCTTCTCATACTGGTTTCAGGATTGCTTGAGATGAGCAAAGACTGAGCCAACAGAGAACAGAGGCACCCACCAGCCATGAAAGGACCAAGTGACTTTCACTTAAGGAAAAAATTGCAGGAATTACTCCAAGTCTTCAGGGGTCCACTACATAGAAAGCCATGGGTTGTGCTCATCCCATTCCCTGGTAGCATCCTGCTGACATGAAACATGAAATATGGGTTTCATGTTTGCTGTTCCTGAAACACAGTCTTTGGTATCTCCAGCCTGGAGGAGATGCTTGTGGATAAGATCCTGCTATGCATGTTATTGACTGGTGCCTCTGTAATTTTTTTTTTTTTTTTTACTTAGCTGTTGGGAAATTGTGTACATGTCCACTATCACCAGAGCTGTCCTCTCACCATGAGTTCCTCACCTAATTCTGAATTTCTTGCAGAGGTTCTCCAAAGTCATGGAGAGTTTCCCTTCCACTTCAGAGGGCACAAAGAAATCTAACTTTGTGTAGGTACAGTTATGCCTTCTCACAGAGTGTAGATTCAAAGCCTGAAACATGGATATCCAGATGATGCAGATGATCAAGAACTCAGTGAAAACCACCAGGCAAAAGAGCTATCTGAATTATTCTTGCTTAAAACATTGGAAGACACTTCAAATTTGAAAACATTTTGATTTTTATGAAAAATCCTACAAGTGGTATTAAAGAATCTGATTTCTCCATGAGAGTTTTGTGAAAAAACACAGCTTTCAAAATAATCCCTGTCTCTATTGAGCTTGCTTAGCAAGTAAATGTCAATTAGCCCCTGGAAAGCCCTCAGGTGAAGTTCAAAACTCGAGTACATTATTATTCCATGAATGCAGCTGGGCTTCCTTGCTCCTGTGATAGTTCAAGGCTACATCTCTTTGTTTTAAGAAACACATGAGAATCCTAACATTCTCTGTCTTTTTCTTCCTGTGTGTCCACTGCCATTGGCAAATGTCCTGTCTTCATTCTAATCATACTTTATTGATTTTGATGCATACAATTGATTTTTTTGTTAACATAATAAAAGAAAATCACAAATGCTTGTAATGAGAATTATATTAATTTTCTAGACCACAAACCCTTTGAGATATCATTACATTGGTAACTGTTGTGAGTAAAATGGGATTTAGTACAAAATTACATTTTTAGAATGACTAAAGCTTGTACATACAAAGTTTCTAAGGTATTTACAAAATACATAAATGCACACATCTAGAGTTTGATTCCTCTCTGCATTACAGATTACCAAGAAGTAGCCCAATGGACTACTTATTTATTCTTACGTATTTTTCAATAGAACTCTAACAGGCATTAAA
>VZSC01018406.1:0-68203 GCA_013398225.1 Steatornis caripensis | reverse complement strand
GGCATTAAACAGACAATTAGTCTGGTAAGTATTTCAAGGAACAACTATTCCAGCACCTATGACATTTTAGACTGTGAAATAATCTGAAAATCATATAACTCAAAAGACATAAGAAAGAATAAGTAGGTCAACAACCATTAGGCAAAGCATTTCCCCATTGAGAGTCTTGAGAGGAGGAACTCTGATGTCAATATTGGCTGCTTCCCCATTAGCACATAGTGGTATGGTAAAGGAGATCTACAGAGGAAAGCAGCTGGTGCTACAGGTCTGACGTCCACTTTATTTGAATATCACCAGGATATTTGTGATACAAGCTTAGCCATTTTTCAGTGGTAAACCCAGCTATTTTACCAAGTATACTTTAATTTTTGTTCTTCGGAAATGAAAGCAGTCACACGAACAGTTCCAAGAAACGCAAAATTTCAACATCTCAAGGTTTATCATAAGAAGTTTATTCACCTTTTGTATCTCTTGTAGCCAGAAGCAGTTGATCTAGTCTGCTAAATTTAAAAGCCTGTACACTTAAACAATAAGAAGACTTGAAAAGGTTTACCTTTGCAAACTAACCGTCCTATGATTATTAAACTGGAAAGTGCTTAAAGTACAAAGATATGTCTCAGTAACCAACGTTTTTTCCTGAACGACAACAAAGGTCAAAATGAAGGAATGGGAAAAAAACCCAAAAGAGCCATGAGACTTACAAGCAGGTACAAAGCTGTCCCTTTCTCAAAAGGGAACACAGAAGGCAGCAAAAAGTGCAAATTCAGCAATACTGGACCAAATCTGCCACAAAGTACCAACGGCTAGGACCTGGCCCTGGCCACCACAGACCAGGTAGCAGGCACAATATTTAAAGGGCAGTAGAAAAGCATTCCCCGTGAACGGGGTGGCAGACCTGGCCGGTGGAATGATGAATGTCTGCTGTAGCCTCCAAGCTCTCAAAAAGCCTGGGGAGATTTGGGAGAAGCAGCCCTTCCTGTGCCCCGGAGAGACAGGGTCTGTGGTTCAGCATCTCTGTGCTCTCATCCACCAAGCAAGCATGCAACGGAAAGGCACAGGTGCTCTAGGAGCACGGCTGGACCCTGTGCTCTGCCTGAGTACCTCTGCACTTTCATGTGGCAGGTTTCATTTCCCAGGCACAGTTCTGGTTCTCATACCAATAGACAGATGAGCATATTTGCTTTAAAAGAGAGGAAAAAAAAGCCCAAAATTTTAACAATATTAAAATGCTCAAAAAGTTTTTATTTGAAAAAAGATAAACATAAAGAAACCTTGAAAACCTCCTCATTTCTATTGGCATTTTGCCGTAGCCTTCCAAAAGCTTCTGGCATTTTTGTTTTCTGCAGAATTGAGACCCTGTTTCTCTGACAGACTGCTGTGCAGCACCAGATGGAAGGCTTGGCAGGTAACACATGGAGGGCAACACAAAGTCTGCAACCTTCTGCACCTCTTGGTGCAACTAACACACCTCCAGAAAGCCCAGAGAGATGCCCAAGGGCCTCACAATATGGGGCAATGTTGCTCCTCATACAACATAGAAACAGTACTCCTCTGTGGGATCTGCCATACACTCCCATTCCAAGTGCCTCATCTACACCACAGTACTTTCTTTGCATAGTAGTGTGCAATAACTGTGCCGCCTCCATCTCCCTTGAGATCTTTACATATAACACAAAATCACAGAACAGCTGAGACTGGAAGTGACCCCTGCCAATTGTCTATTCCCAGCTACCCCTACAAGCAGGGTCAGCTACAGCAGGTTGCTTGGGACCATGTCCTGATGGGTTTTGAATATTTCCAAGGTTGGAGACTCCTCAGCCTCTTTGGGCAACTTAGCTTCACCTGCCTCCCCATAAACAAATGTATTTTCTTATGTTTAAATGGCATTTATGCTATTTCAAGTTGTATCCATTCTCTCTTGCCTGTTCACTAGAGAAAGTCTGGCTCCATCTTCTTTTCACCCTCTCATCAAGTAAGTTATGCACAAGGATAAGATGCCCCCTGCACTTTCTCCTCTCCAGGGTAACAAGACCCATCTCTCTGAGCCTCTCCTCTCATGACAGATGCTTTAATCACTTCACCATCTTTGTGGCCCTTCTCTGATCCTGCTCCAGTATATCCACATCTCTTTTGTATTGGAAAGCCCAGAGCTGGACACAGTGCTCCAGCTGCAGTCCCAACAGCGCTCAGCAGAGGGGAAGGATAACCTCCCTTTACCTCCTGTCAATGCTTTTTCTAATGCAGCCCATGACGCTGTTGACTTTCTTTGCCATAAGGACAACTCGCTGCCTGCCAGGACCCCCAGTTCTTTTCTGCAAAGTCAACATGATGGCATGGAGCTTTGTGCAGTGACATTTTTCGTTATCTCCTTTTCTGCAGCAGTATTTTTTTGTGCAGGGCTGGCAGAAAACATGCCAGGAATATTATTAAGAATCTCAGTAGGCTGCTAGTTGGAGGAGAGGAAGGCTTCATGGAAGAATGCCTGTGTTGAAACAAACCAAGAGATTAGTTTATCCTATTTTGTGCAGAAGAAAAATGCTGTTTTTCCTGGGAGCATGTGCCAACATAACTGGGTAGCCTTCCAGTGAGCAGTGGGAGGTAAAATGACAGGCACGGTGAGATGAGCAGTGCTAGTCACAAGCTGCCACGAACTGTCTTATCTGTGGGGAGGGACTCTGCTAACCAATCTCCTGCATGGCACAGCCAGTAAACTAGTTGTGCCAGTGCCAGCGGCCACCTGTCCTGCACCATGTGCAGGCTGAGCGTAATGGCCTGGTTACTGTTCTGCCTTCTTAGGACCCAGTGAGGTAACATCATCCACAGCCTCACGCTGGCTGTTGGCTGATCCCAGGGACTTGAAGGATGAATAAGGGACTTCACACATGCTGTGGTGACTGATGAAGGGGCTGCTGTGTGCGCTGGTTCAGAACCTGTAGAGCAGCAGACCCTGGACACTGTGTGCGCTCCTAACAAAATGCAGTGAGTAAATGTAAGAGACTTGTGACCAAGGCCATCATAGGATCCTTCTGAAGATGCCTTCACTGGAGAAATCCACTCTGCCAACCCTGAGGTACGCACATCCCTGTCACAGCCCATGAATGATCAAAGCAGCACTGCAGGAAACAATGTCCGTCTCTTTAGAATGGCACAGTGCTGCTGCACAAAGGTGCCAGGTAGGCTACGAGCTCCTGTCTGAAGGAACTTGACCAGATATCTCATTTTCTTTGGCCTGGGGAAAGAACACAGTCCCACAGAACAACTGAGGAAGAAATCATCATCGATAGCTACAGAACCAAGTTCTGCCACAGCAACTAATGAACAATCACTGGCAGTCACTCTGAGCAAGACAAACATGGAACAATCAACGTACTCCGTCCTACTGGCAAAAGAGCAGCAGCGTAGATGAGAACAAAATCTTGAGTTCTGCGTGGGTTTTAGTGATTGGATGAGAGGTTTTGGTCTGTGAGCTGACCTGGGCTTCATATCCTTTTGGAAAGGCTCAAATGTCCAAGAGTCTGTTGGTTTAGGGACAGATCCACAATGAAATGCCTGGCAGAACAAAGGACAGCAAAGCCTTGGCTGACCTCTTTCTTGGGACAAGCATTGTCGAGACAAGGACATGTAGCAAAACACATCCTTTTGTGTTTGTGCTGCATTACACAGCTATGTTGAACAGGGCAATCCATCATCTCTTATTCCAGGGAAGCGTTTCAACTACAGCAAGGTTTGCTTAATCTCACTAGACTCCATGAGAGATCTAAAGTCACTGAGTAGACTATGCAGTACTTCTTATATTCTTAACAATTCTGCACTGATGGCTGATGATGATCAAGATTTTTGCTTGCTTGTTGAATGATTTTGTTGCTTCTGCAACATGCTTTACATCAATCATTCATTTGAGCAATAAAAATTAGAAATGCTAACAAAACCGTAACCTGTGTATTACCATGCTTCTGGAGCAAAGCAAAATATTCCTTTCATCCAAAATTTATGCAAAGCAAAGAATGCCTTTCATTAATGACTCAGAAGGTTTTTGAAAACCATGGCATTGCTAACAACATTAATGCCACGAATTGGCTCTTATGAAACAACTGTACTGACTCACCGGACATCTTCATAGCTACTAGTTACAGGTTGTCTATGACGATTCAAATGTGATTCAGGTAGACTGTGCACAAATGCCAAGGTGGCTCAAATATGGTGAGCTGCAGTGTACCGCTAGACAACTTGATTGTCAAGGAGAAAGATTCAAGGCATACTCAAAAGTTAGAAGCGACTTATTGGCTAATCCTTTGACTTCTAAGCTGTAAAGTATGCAACAACGGACCATGGCCATGAGTGTTAAAGGCTGTTTGAACAGAAAAAATACCACCTTAAGCAGAAAAGGCAGAAGGGGCAGTAGCCACAGGAACAACTTGCAGTTTAGGGAGCACTCGCAACTGTGTGATTAAAGGTATTGACCATGTACAGACACATTCACTCATTTGACCTGTATTTCCACCAGCATGGTGATACGATTTTCAGCTAAATGGGACTCACAATAGTGGTGACCAATTTATATATGGCTCCTGTGTGAGAATAGCTAATTCTCTTTACAATAGATTTGCAGTGATGGGCCACCAACCTGAGGCAAGGCCTAAAGATCTTTCCTCAAAATCACTGCTGCTGCATAGCAATGGCTGTAGCAGGCCGGCCTGAGCTACACACTGTGCCCTGTAAAGTACTAATGGTACATAAGTGCACCAGTCCAGACTGTGCTCTTCAGTTATTATCGCACTAGCATCTTCAGCTGAATGGGACTAATAAGGACTGTATTAAGGAGAAAGGTATGGGTGATTCAGAGGCTTTCCACTTGCACAGACGACTAAAAGGGTTAAAGAGTCCACCTCTTCTCTCCAGAAGCATAATTTGTTCTAGACAATTTCAGAGGCATTTTGTGTATTGACTTTGGAATTTTTTTTAAAATAACATTGCATTTAGAGAGGTCAAAGCAGTTTCTTTTATTGTCTGTTCATTCTTTTATTCCAAAGGAATTATGTGACTACTTTCTGCTTGCCATTGTATATTATGACTGTCCTACAGACCATGAATGTTTCTTCAGCTGGTTTGTTCACCTGATGTGCCATGAAGTTACTTGTGGGAGATCTGTAAGAATGGTCTCTGTATGTACAAAAGGCACATTTTGAACCTAGCATCTGGTGCTGTGACCTGTGGAAAAGCAAAAGAACAACTCACCTTAAACTACCCTTGAAAATTTTAGCAGCGAGTTCAAATCCTCTTCTGGTAGTATCTGACTGGGATATAGATATCCTGAAGCCTGAATTTAAAAAGCATCAGAAGTCTTGACTTTCTTCTCTGCTTGATCCCTCTTTCCCCAACACATCTTTCTTCAGCTTGCAATTCTTCTCTATACAGATGGTCTGAATATTGCTTTTGAAATTAATTTGTATTCCCGTGATATGCTCACTGAAGGTTTTGTTACACAGACATGCTGTGCAGACTGTAACTATGTTTGAGTTCCCTGAGACAGATTGCTCTAGGATGAAAAACTGTGCTCTGTGAAACACTGTCTGTGGTCTTTTACAACAAAGGCTGTAAGTGGCACCGAGAAATTACACACAAGTTTTGCAAAATAATTGATTTAATTCTATTAAATTTGGCAAGTAACATTCGAAGGATGTGCTTTTTCTCAAGTTCCTTGGCAGCAGAACTTTCTTCACTCCTCAGTGAGAGCTACGGATTCTAGTGAGAAGACTAGTGATATTGGTAGTCCAGGCAACAACAGGAGTGAGAAAAGTTGCAATAAGTATAGTACGGGCACATCATAGCAAGCAGTCCTGCATATGCTGATCTTACTAATTTTTTTGAGTTCACAGAATGGTGACTCTGAGAGGGACCTGGCCTGTCAGTACTCATTACAGAGGAATAATAAGGAAATTAACTCAAAATTCCTTAGACACATTCTGCAAGACTGAATTTCTCGCTTTTTTGTTTTATTTTCATGAGCTATGCCACACTATTTCCTGTCATAACCAAATCATACTTACTATTCCGGTTCCAATGAATAGCTTTTATAATTATTTTGCTTCAGCCATTTCAATATACTCCTTCCTTTTCTGCAAGTTTTCACATGCTGTGATGAATGATTGAATTCGGGAGATTTTAGGGTAGAATATTTTCATTGAGGCATTCTTTTTTTTTGAAGAATGGACTTATTCCAAGTAAAAATGCATGTCTGACATTGAGATCCATCCATCACTTCATTTGGTAAACAGAATAGGCAGCGCGGGGCGTGTCACAAAACTACACAAGATATATTTCAAGGAGTTCAGCAAGTCTGCCCCAAGTACAGCGGAGAAGCTGTACTATTACCTTCACAGGTGAAGCTGATAAGGTAAGCATTTCTTTTGATTGTGATTTAAGTTCTAATCTGCATTTAAAAAAAATTATTTGTTCTAAAACTTACAAAAAGATTGATGTAACCTCATGTTTATGGCCTTCAATGCCAGTTGAAGAAACAAATGATTAAAGGATGTCTTCTGCAGAAACCTCATCTCATCTTCACATGTCTGTTCTGCATTATTTTACTGTTTCACATTCTGCTGTGCATAAATTCAAAGTATTTGTTTGTACGAACTGAAGCTTTGTTTACTAACCCTTCCACACTGAAAAGCTGGTGATACGTTATGGCAGCCTTTCTTCCTTATTCCTCTATCATCTCTTTAATTTTTCATTTAGAATTAAAAGACAAATTTGAATTTGTTTAAATTCCAGAGGATGCAACTAAAGCTCAGTTACAGGGTTTATGGAGAAAAGACTGTTAGTGAGCTTCTTTCGAGGTAACTAATATTCTTTGCAGCAATATAATATAATATACATGTACACAGAAGGAGAACTCAAGTTTAGAACAAAAGAATCCCCAGCCTCTCCACACCTGGTACCTATCCAGCATTTTGATTGCTCATGAATCCAAAAGCATGTCTGCCTTTTAAATCCACATAACTGGATTCTGTTTGCTGAGAAAAAAACTTGTGCACCAAGTTCAGGCGTTCAAATGCACTGACTTTTACAATTAATATATTTCATCATAATAAGTCAGAGTCTTTCTGTTTGCTTTAGACAACACTAATTTCAAAATGGACTCCATCACTGCTGCAAATGCAGAATTTTGTTTTGATGTATTCAAAGAGCTGAAAGTCCACCATGCCAATGACAACATCTTCTATTCCCCCCTGAGCATCATTTCAGCCCTGGCCATGGTTTATCTGGGAGCAAGAGGTAACACTCAATCTCAGATGGAGAAGGTAAGTTACTTACGTGGGTGTAAGGTGACCTCCACTCATGCTTGTTGTTCCTTCTAATTAACATCACTGATATATATTATCCACCGATGAGGTTTTCACCTGTTTTAATGCACAAGAAATAAGCCAGAGTCACAAAATGGAGAACTGGGTTGGGAGTTATTTAGAGAAAATACTAAAAAAAGTTGTATATTTTCACTTTAAGGGGCAATTAGTTTTGACTTAGAAAAAAGAATATCTCAAGGACAATAACAAAATGAATTACCAGTCAGCAAATTTTATTATATGATTTTTTTTTCTAAATTCTGACAACTTTCAGATAATGTGATCAGACTTTTTTTAATATATAAAAAAGAGAAATCCCAGGAAAGGAGAAAGATAGAACATTATTAGAAGTACATAATATGTAACTCAGTTAATTTCTAGACATTCACTAGAAAAAATATAATCTAAGCAAAGAGTGGTATTTACTGTTTCCAAGAAGGCCACAGAGGGCATAAATCAGTTGCAAGATCAGCTGTAAATTTTTAATTCATCTATGTTCTCAGTTAGAACTTTTTTTTCTTGAACCAACAGCTTTACCTCAAGCATCATGTGTAGATCTCAAATTCACATAATTTTTGGTCATGCTTGTCATGTCTACCACTAGTATTTTCTCTTACAGGTTCTTCACTTTGATAACATTACAGGAGTTGGAGACCCTACTGACTCCCAGGTAGAGAAATTACTTGATCTCCTTTTCTGTCTTATTTTCTCCTCAGAACAAAACTAGACCTGTTCCACTGGCAGTTTCAGACCCTGTCAAAAACTATGGTAATGCTCTCAAACCAAGAAGACCTGTGGAGGGAAGGAAGGAGGGTGTAACTCACTATTTGTTAAAAACCAGCGGAAGAAGGCAGATTGCACATCTTGCATCAGAGCAAGTGATGGTGTGGGGCAGGATGCTTTGGGCACTGGGGTGCCTTCCCGGGCAAGTGCTGCTGGGGGACAGCACGTGAAAGGGGGTCAGCACCTGGAGGCGGGGTACAGCAGTCAGACTTGCAGCTGAGACACTCCAAAGCAGGGCAGGAGGATGCTGGGCAGAGAAGAGCCCAGAAGTCTCAGTGACAGGAACACAACTGCACTCTTACAAAAAGCACATTTCAGGGAACTTCTGAGAAGGATGAACTTCAGTTCAATGCACCACCACCACAGCACCTGCTATCCCAAAGGTGACACACACATGTTTGTGGGGAAGGACTCCACTGCAGCGTGACTCTTAACTGATAGGAAGATTCCTTTAGGGTCTTATTTCCTAGATAAGAAGAACCTAATGCAATGTATGTTCTTATTTTCATGTCATCACCTCAGTGTGGGACTTCTGAATACATCCACAATTCATTCAAGGATCTCCTCTCAGACATCACCATGCCAAACGCTACATACTCACTCAAGATTGCTGACAGACTCTATATTGAAAAAACATACCCAGTTCTTCCGGTGAGTTGTACTGTGACCTGACTTCAGCGAGATTCCCCATAAAGGCCCCCCCGTGACTCTATCCTAGAGAAGCACCACCAACAATAGCCCACTGTCTGTTGATGAAGGGGTGGTTGTGAGCCATAAGGGGAAGTGGTTCAGAACGAGTTTGAATTTTCCTGTGGCTGTTAGGTGGAGGTCAGGCAAAAGTATAATGGCATAAAGTATGTCCATGTTGCAGCAGTCACAGGAAGTAATCAAGATTGCTGTTTATTTGCTAGAAAATGGCTTTCAATGAAAAAATTAACTTTTAAGGAAAATGAAATAAATTTTATGACTAGAAAGACTGAAACTGTAAAATTTGGATTTTTTCAAAGCCAAATATCAAAACTTCCTGGTGAAAGGAATCTTTGTTTTTGAAATCTAAGAATGTAAGAACACAGTATTCAAAATAAAAAATGGCACCAAAAAGAAGGAAACAAATATTGTCTATCCTTAAAATGTTTGTTAAACTGAAAGTGTTTTGGTAAAACACAGAAAACATTTCAAAATTTTAACTTAGAATCCTATCTGGGAAAAAAAAAATCAGACCTAAATATGCGAAGTAGTCTTTCTTGCCCAGCTTAAAGATTCAGTTACAGGAAGACAGCTGTGACTGACATGTTCAAAGACGGGGTAAAATTTCACTGTTCTTTTAATGATTCTGCTTCATTTCACAATATTGCATTTCCCATTCATACATTTTCAAGTTCTCATCAGTCTGACAACTGCAATCCTTCTGCTTACAGGAATACTTAAATTGTGCAAGGAAATTCTACACAGCAGGGCTGGAAGAAGTTAACTTCAAAACAGCAACAGAGGAAGCAAGACAGCTCATTAATTCCTGGGTGGAGAAAGAGACAAATGGTAAGTACAAAAGAATGGGTAGCAGGTATTTTCCCCTACCTACCATAATCTACACAGCTGTCTTCCTCTCCTCATAGCATCTAGAAAAAGTGAGTCAAGCAAGAGCAGGTTGCTTCTTGCTCTGAAAACAAAACTCCACAAAGCGGCACCTCTCCCACCCCCATGCCCTTAATTGCAGGCAGTTATGCACACCAGAGGAGGTGTATCTTACCACTCTCTGCCCTGCTTCTTTCTTAAAGGAAAAATCCAAGATTTTCTTATGTCAAGCTCTGTTGATCTCGATACTGCGCTGGTCCTTGTGAATGCCATTTACTTCAAAGGCATATGGAAGATGGCATTTAAAGAAGAAGACACTCGGGAACTGCCCTTCAATGTGACGGAGGTAGGAGGGCATGGACACAGCTTCTGGCCAGGACAGCTGTTGGCTCACACAGCCAGCAGTCTGGGTATTACACATAAGACCTGTTGCTGTCACAGGTCAGGTGATTCAGCAGCGTCCCTCACTGTCTGTGCGTGGACATAAGGCCAAGGACTGTTTGCAAGAGCTGTATCTTACCAGGCTTCCAGGGCACAGCAGGCAAGAACACAGAATGGAGACACAGCTCTTCTTCAAAGCAAAAATGCTTGAAGATCAAGTCCAGTCCCCTTCAAAAAGCATTTACATTTGCCTGGCTAAAGAAAAAATTGCTCCCCAGTCATGTCTTCTCACATTTCTGTTTTTGCAGCAAGAAAGCAGACCTGTGCAAATGATGTGTCAGAGCAGTACCTTCAAAATAGCAGCGGTGCCTGCAGAGAAAATGAAGGTCCTGGAGCTTCCATACACCAGCGGAGAGCTGAGCATGTTGGTGCTGTTGCCTGATGACGTCTCTGGCCTGGAGCAGGTACGGCCCTGGCAGGGGAAGCAGAAGAGTTACCACTTCAGTGGGACTCGGCCACTGTCAGGCCTTTTGCTGTCTATTTACATCCCAGCTGCCCACACCACGGCTGTGCTGGGCAGGCAGGGGGGCACAAAAGGCCCCTCGGGTGCTCCCAGGTGCTCAGGCAGAGACTGTCCTCTTAGGAGAGCCCTGGAGTCTAACAAAACAGAGGTAAAAGAGCATAGTGCTGCGGTAGCCCTGCAGAAAAGGATATTGCGATATTCACCGATCTCCATCAGGTGTCAGAAGCAGACAAGCTAGCATGATTTTTTTTTCATTTCAAGTGATTGAAATCTTCCAGGAGAACACTCAATGGTTTGCTAAACAAGAAAAGTTTATCCAACAGGAAATAAAATTGGAAGTGATGAGGAAAGCATTCCAAGAGCTGACTAAAAGGAAAATGAGAAAAGTAGCATTAGAAAGGAACTAAAATGAGGGAAGGGATCAATAAAATATGTTACAGGAGGAACATTTTTGGGGCTGATTTGATCTGATGTTTTTAAGAACTGTATTTTCATAAAAAAAGCCTTGATCTGATGAAGAAATTTTCAGATGACAAAGTTTTGGAGGACTTCAACAAGACAGGTGAGATATAGGCTATAGTCAGGAGGAAGCATAAAAGATAAACAAACACATTTAATATTACCTATCAGTTCAATTGTGTACACTAAGTAAGTGGGAAAAAAAAAGTAACAGGTGATGTAAACACAGCTGTTAAGGTCATTGCACTCTTGTCTCAGGCATTTAAATTCCCTGCCTCTCTTTGCAGCTTGAGAACAAAATCAGCTTTGAAAAGCTCATGGAGTGGACCAGTCCCAATGTGATGGAAAGAAAGAGGGTGAAAGTATACCTCCCCCGCATGCAGATTGAGGAAAAATATAACCTCACGTCTGTCTTAATGGCCTTGGGTATGACCAACCTGTTCAGCCCTTCAGCCAATCTGTCTGGCATCTCTTCAGCAGAGAGCCTGAGAGTATCCGAGGCCATCCATGAGGCGTACATGGAAGTCAATGAAGAGGGCACCGAGGTGACAGTCTCAGCGGGTGTGACGGGAGACATCAAACATTCCTCTGAGTCTGAAGAGTTTAGGGCTGACCACCCTTTCCTTTTCTTGATCAAACACAATCCAACCAACAGCATCCTCTTCTTTGGTAGATACTGTTCCCCCTAAAGAAAGAAAAAGATGGAAATAATGCTTGCCTTCTCCTCAGAAACAGACCCCTTTTACTGTAACATTGTAGTGTAATCTCCTCTCTTCAATATTTTCTCCAAATATAAAGCCTTCAATGTCCGGGGAGATATTCTTGAAGAAGTGTGTGACTTTTCAGATCTTCTGGCGCAGGTATTTCTGCTCACACAACTTGTATTCAGGACTTATATCCAGGACTGAATGAGAATTTCAGGAGGTAGCTTAGCAATATTTACCACTGTCATTGAATAACTTGAGAGACAGCGTCATTGGCTTTTTTGTGAGAAATTCCTTCACTGCTGCTGAGAATCTGGTTTCTCTATAGCAGTTCTTTGAAATAAACACAGCTTTCAGAATAATCCTATTCCTTTCTCTTGAACCTGCTGGGCAACCATCCTTGAATTGATGCCTGGACAACCTGCAGATGAAATTCTAAACTTCAGCACAACATTATTCTTCTAGGAATGTATTTGGGCTTCTTTGTGCTGCACGTACTATAAGGCCATGTCTCTTGTTCTGAGGCAGCACGCAGAAAGTCTACCATTTCTTCATAAATCATCTCCAAATACAACATCTTCCTGACTGATACAATTTCCCATCTTCGTTCCAGTGACATATCATTGATTTTATGAATGTTAATGGGTGATCCTTCTATTTATTCTAATAAAAGCATTGCAAACTAAACATGTCATTACCTGTTCTGGGTTACTGCACCACCCAACCTGAAACATATGATATAGTGGGTAGTGATTATTAACAGAAGCGGTTTAGACAAGGATTTAGATCCTGTTTTCAAAATGAATACGTACCCATATATGAAGCCACTGAACAGCTCAAGAATTATTTTTAAAATTTTGAGCTTAAGCAAGGTAAACCCTACAGCTCCTATTCTTACCTTGAGTGTATCTCCATGTGGCATATCAAATAACTACATTTTTTGAATTCACTGTTGTATTTCCAGATAGTTTAAAAAGGTTTCCTCTAAGTGTCCTCAGCAAAATATCAAGATGATGCCTAGGAGATGTAACTTCAAAAACCTGAGAAGTGTGCTTGTCTTAAAAGATGGACTGCTTCAGCTGTCTAATACCCACAGGAGTCATATGAGGAAATCTTTCTTATTGCCTTTTGATGTAATAATCCTCTAGAGATGTTACTTTGTATTTCAGAGACTTTAAGGGGAAGGTTCTTTAGGTTACAGTTTATCCAATTAAAAAGATTATTAGTGTTAATTGCTAAGTTAAGCAATCTTTCTTCTGCTGGGATACACATGCAGAATGGCAAATTACAGGATCAGTAATTTGAAAGTGCTTTAAAAAGGAGACACATGGCAGTTTTTGGAGCTGCATCAACCATTTGCAAAGTCAGCATTAAATATAACTTGAAATTATGGTGCTGGCAGCAGGTGAACACATTTTCATAGCTGCTATGAACTCTATGGGAGAACTGTAAATACTGGTCTTCCCAAGATAGCCATAAAGCATTAGCTGCAGTTAACACAAGTATTCAAGCAAAAAAGTGCTTCAAGAAATATGACATTTTAAGGTTTACTGTGTGCATTATGTTCTACTTCCCTTATAGCCAAAAGCAGTCAACAGCTTTGCTGCAACTAAAAAAAAAAAAAAAAGGCAGGATTTGTAAAATATTCTCCTAAGAAGCAGAGTGTTATTAAACAGTCATAAATCTGTTGTTAAACTGAAATAAGCATGTCTGTCACTCTGCATTTTCTAGGTACAATGATAATAAAAATATTAACATTTACTATGGAAGTATTTATTTAGATAACATGAAGGAAAAAAAAGCTATTGTCTTGTTTAATCATTCTTTTGCTTGATGATTACTTTAAAGCAAAGAAATTGAGAAAATCAAGGCCGAAATGGTAACTGGCTTCCTAAAACTACACGAGAGAGGTTTTCCAGGCACAGACTCCACCTCATGTCCTCGCTGTGAAACAGAACTATTTGACTCGTTTTAAATTGGGCCATTAGGTGTCACTATGAATACGAAGTGATGTCAGCCTTTTGACAGACATCTGTTGAAAACCAGGTTTAGGAGCTTAATGTAGGCTCCAATTTTGTTCTTACTTTAATTTTTGTGCAAGCAGATGATTCTGATCAATATACTGAAAACATAGACCAGTGGCACTGTGCTTGGAACCCATTTTTAAAGAAAAAGAAGCATTATTTGATGAAAAGATTTTAAGATATCTGTGCCCTAAATGAAAAAATAATATCAGTCAATAGCTGTAGAAGAGATAGAACTATTTGTTTTATGGAGAAAGCATCCTCCATAGAGGCTAAAATGAGAGGTAAAAGTGCAGATTCAACAAAGCTGAATAAAATGTATACCCCCATATCGATGGCTGGGCGCAGAACTGAGCCTGTGCATTGCTGGTCTGGGCCAGCAGGACCTGCTGTAAAGGAGCTGCCACAATGAATGTGGCTGCTGCAGACTCTACGGGCAGGAATTGTGCAAAGAGCAGCATGGAGGGTGTTACACAGGGGTGAGGGAAGAACAGTCATGAGGGGAGCAAACACTGCCTGCTGCTTCTGAGCTCTGAAGTAGAGCAAGAGTTTAAAAACATGAATCCCAGTTCCCACAAGGTCTAGGTATTGTCCAATAGTCCTTTTTGCTCCCTGGCAGCCTGATTGAAGTTGGTGTGTCAATAAGTTGCCATCTGCCCATCTGCTACACTCCATTTTCACTATGTGTTGTGTTGTTTTGGATACACAGTACTGCTAGGGGTCTGTGGAACAAAACCAGCCACATGCAATCACATTCTTTTCAATGCTGCATAGGACAGCATTAGAAGCGCTCTGTGGACCATGTGTGCCTTGCCTTCTCATGTCATTTGGGGAAGGGTTGGAGCTGAAGTATCTTCTCTGTCCTTTGGAGAATATAATTGTCTGAGACCATTCCACACTTCTCTGCACATTTGACTTGCAAGAAAGGCCTACCTTCTCCTAAGCAAACCAAATCCATGACAGAAGGCACAAGGCTTTGCAGGCAGTATGCCCTAATCATAGTCATCAGAGCAAGAGCACTCAGAGAACCTCCTGGACTCCAGGGGGAAAGTTGCCTCAGGCTCCCGAGTGATATTTGAGAAGGCACAGCTACATATCATGACTCAAAGCTACATATCTGCTGTGAAGGCTTTGACATGAAGCAGTGGTTCATTTTTCTCTTTCTTGTGGCCGGTGAGCTAAAATACTTCAATCTGGAAAAGAGCCAGCAAAGAGGGAATGCCCAAGGAACAGCAAGCACAGGGCTGCTCAGCAAGGGAAGGGGACCCAGGACAGCAGGTAACAAAAAAGCCAGCAAGGCAGGGGCCTCCCCAATAAGATCTTCAATGCTACAGTACCCAATACTACTGCTACAGTCCAGTGATTCACAAACAAGTCTGTGGCAATGAGGTAGGTCAAATACCAAGCCTGGGGATTAAGTCCACAGGTCAGGGTCTGTAGTGGTCCTAACCTGCAGACTGTTGTACATCAAGGAGTTAGTGACCCACATAAAAATTGACGTGATCAGGCACAGGTGCATGCTGTGCTGTGCTATGTTATGCTGCACATACCACTTGGCCTCCAGGCGTATATTGTGCTGAATGTATCATGTGGCTGTGGGATACACTTTGCTAGCTAATTATAATGGAGGAGCTTATAGATGGTCCCGAGCTGGCACTTGGTGATGATGCTGCTGACATATCCTTGTCTTTATCTTGAAGTGAACCAGCATGTTTCCATATAAATTTACTTTTCTTCGACAGTAAACATGACGAGAGTTGTTTACTTCTAAGAACATACCTATAAAAGCTGTAAAGTTCACACCACCAGTGAACCTCTGCATGCAGTGAACCTGTGCATGGGATATGCACAGCATGCTGTGCCCTCAAAAAAGATCCATTATTTGCGCTATCTCCTTTCCCCCTCTCATTTTACCTCCAATAAATTGCATTTTAATCAGTTTGTTACTAGTGTTCAAAATGAACAATTGCAGTGATGCTCTACAGGGTCCGCCTTGATGAGGTTCATGGCAAGGCACAGACATACAAGGTAGCAAGGACCACAATAAAGAGACTCAGTTTAAGTTCTCTCAAGTGAGGGGGATGTAGACCCCCACGGAGGCATCTCACAGCTCTATCACAAACAGCGCTCTGATTCAAGGCTGGGCAGTTGCTTCAGATGTGCCTGAGTCCAGGCAGCCAAACTCCTAGGAGAGGGATAATGTTCTCAACAGCACAGGCTTCTGAAGTCCTGGATGATATGGAGACAATGACAGAGATTGACTATTCAGTATCTCTTTTGACACAGAAACTTAAGGGTACTAAAATGTTAGTAGAAAGCAGTTAAAAAAAACCACATAGAGGTAGCTGAAAACAGGTAGCTGAATGATGGACCTCATGGCCAAAGGATGCTGGAGAAGATAAAATTTTACATGATGTTAAAGGGAGATTTGATAAAACCATGGAAGAGAAATCCATTGAGAGGTAACAAATATATAGAAAACACTACCAGTTATTGAAGTCCCAGGACTGAAAACAGACCATGTTAGGACCCTGACAGCATGACCAGCCTCAGCAGGAGCTTCCTTCCTGCTTGTGGGCCCGGGGGCCTATACTGGGTACTGGCACTGTTTTGGTACAAGGGGAGATCTTTGTGAGAGGAGGACATGAACTGTCCTCGGTCAGACACAGCCAGTTGCAGCTGGCCCTGTAATGAATGAGAAGAACTCGTTATATGCCAAATCTTCAGATAGTCAGAGGAGCACATGGCACCTCTGCTCAAGCGTAATTAAGAAAGGGTGTCAGAAGAAATGTGAGAGATGTGTTTGGAGAAACAAAACAGAGGAGAAACGTAGAAGATGTTATTGAGAGCAAGCTGAAGGCACACTTGGGAGAAGGTGCTCCATGCCTGAGGAGGCACCTCTGAGGGACTGCAGCCACAGGCAATCCACGCCAGGGCAGTGACACCCCAGAGGGACTGAAGCCCACAGATGACCAACACTGCAGCTAGGACATTTCTGTGGAACTGCAGTGTATGGAGCCCACTAGAGCACAGCAAAGAACTAAGCAGCAACAACTAGCAGATAGAAACCAACTGCAACCTCTTGCATTGCCTGCTGCTTCACCCAAGGGACTGGGAAGCACTGAGTGTAACAAGAAAGCTGAAACTACGAAGCAGAGGAGAGCTTTTTAACTGTATTTGAGTGTGGAGAAGCGGAATGAAAGGTCTAAGTGTCTGTTTCATAGTTTGTAACTTTTTTTTTGTCAATACCTGAAATCAACAACAAAAATGTTATGTTAATCAGCAAGAAATTATGTGAAACTTCCCAAGTCAAGACTGTTGACCACAACAGAAGCCCACTTCAGCTGAGCCTTAGCCCTTCAGTCCCTGCCTGAACTGCACTGTAGGTGTGCCTGTCTCCAAGCCTGTCTCCTAATGGACCTCAGACCCACGCCTTGTAGCCTTGTCTCCAGGCCCATCTCTTTCACTCCTAAGTGGGTGACAGGGCCCTGAGTACACTAATNCTGAGCCTTAGCCCTTCAGTCCCTGCCTGAACTACACTGTAGGCGTGCCTGTCTCCAAGCCTGTCTCCTAATGGACCTCAGACCCACGCCTTGTAGCCTTGTCTCCAGGCCCATCTCTTTCACTCCTAAGTGGGTGACAGGGCCCTGAGTACACTAATAAGCCTTTAATGTCCTCACCAGCCGCACCTGGAGCCACTATTCACACCTATGGGCCCAGGACCTCTATGTAAGCTGTGCTCTGGACCTTCAGTCCCTCTCTGTGCTACGTCAGAGGTGTACCAGTCTCCGGTTCAAACACAGCTGTGCCCATGCCTGGCCAAGGACTCCTAGTGTGACCTTGGCCCTGCTTTGTGATCACTGGACCTGAGCCTAGCTCTGATGTGTGAATTTACTTCCTGGCTTGTCCTTGGACCTGCCTCATAGCCATGACATTGCCTTTTGATCCGGACTTGTGGTTGGGGCTGTCCATGTTCTCTGGGCCTGTTCTGCTCAGGTCCTATGGGACTGAGCCCTGGCTGGTGTGGCTCCTGCCCTGCTGGCTGTGGGATCCCCCTTGCCCTCTTTGTCTTTCTTTGGGGAGAAGCTGGCCCTTGCTGCTCCCTGACAGTGAGCTCAGGCCTCCTTGAGCCCTCTGCCCAGCACCGAGGAGCCCAGTCTCTGGTCTTGCAGGGCCTTGTCCTTACAAAACTTCCCGATCTCCCCACAGCACTGGTCCATTACTCAGACCCAGGGTCCTGAGTCAACCTCCCTCCACCGTGCCAGACCCTCCCCACGCGCCCATCAGCTTGTGCCCAACCAGCCTCTGGGGCCTGTTGAAGAGGCCTGATCCCCTCACTCAGCCCCTGAGCTCTCATGCCATGTCCCTTTCCGATCCACTGTCCCTGCTCTGACTTTATGTCCCCTGAAACAGCCCACTAACACCCCACAGCCACTTACTTACTCTAAAGCAAGTCCTTCTGAGTCCACGTCTCTGTAAGGAGTGAAGACATACCCTCCCCAGAGGGGAGGCTACTCTCTTGGAGCCCTGAGCGCACTACCAGCTCTCACTGGCCCTGACCTCCCATGAAGCCTCCCCGACCTGCCCAAACCCAGGACTCCAGGTTACTCACCCCAGGACCACCAGCCCCTGCCCCAGTGACACTGTGTCAGGGATGATTTCCAGCTCCCCACAGTCCTGCCCTGCCAAGCCATGGGTCCTCTTGATCCCAAATTGTGGACTGATTTCCTGGCTTGATTTTGGCCCTGCTCTGTCACTATGGACCTGCCTGGTGGTTACTGGACTTGATCCCAACCCTCACTTGTGGATTGTCTTCCCGGCTTGGTTTTGGACCTGCTCTGTTGCTACATTGCCTTACAATCTCAAGTCTTGGTTGGACCTGCCACCATTTCAGGGTCTATCCTGCTTCCCTGTCTCAGGTACCATGGGGCTGGACCCTGGTCAGTGAGTCTCCTATCCCACAGGAAGCAGACAGCTCTCACTTCTCCCTGACCCTGGGCTCTGTAGATGGACCCTGACCCTGGTTCTTCTCTTGCTATGTCCATGGCTGTTTATGGACCTTGTTACTGGCATTCAGTTCTGCCTCCCTGTGGTCAGATCCTGTGGTGTGGCAGTGGCTGGTGAGGGCACTGTCCACCCTGGGGCTGACCTTTCGCTGGGCTCACTGTCCTCATGGAGCAGCTCTGCTCCTGCTGCTCCTGGCAGTCCAGCTGATTTTCCACCCACAGTATTATCTGCTTACTCAGTCTATAGCTCTCCAATCTGACTACAAGGACATTCTGGGAGATCATTCTGAAGGCCTTGCTAAAGTCAGGGTGTGCAGTATCCTCTGCTGTCCCTTTATTTATAGAACAAGACATCCCATCCTAGAGGAAAATGAGGTTAGTCAGGAGAGGTTTGCTCTTGGTAAATCTGTGTTGGTTTTTCCCATCACGTTTTATTCCTTCATGTGTCTCAAAATGCTCCCAGAAGGCTTTGCTTTGAATCCTTCTGTAGCTATTCAAACTTGAATACAATTGTACATCAAGGAGTTAGTGATCTACATAACAGTTGACATGAGAAGGCACAGGCCTGTGCTGTACCCAGCATATAGTTTGGCTTACCATCTTGTGCTATGCTGCACCTACGTGGTTGCAGGGTACACTTTGCATGCCAGTCAGAAGGAGGGAACCTGTAGGTAGCTCCTGCTTGGCATGGGTGATTGCATGATCTGTGTCCTTGTATAAACCGTAAAGTGAAGCAGCGTGTTTTCATGTGAACATCCTTTTGTTTTACAGTAGAAATTAATAGAATTGTTTTCTTCATTAGAAAATCCTGCAAGAGCTCTAAAGACCAAAGTATCTGTGAACATCTATCTCCGTGGATGGGACCTGCACTGCATGCCATGCCTTTGCTGGCAGTCTGTCCAATGCTGTACAGCTTGGGGTTCCCTGCATCTGAGAAAATGTAAGATTATCTATACTGTCCTCTTTTTCCTTTTAATGTTAGCTGCAATAAATGTTATTTTAGGCAATATCTTACAGAGTCTGAGTGCCTTTCTTAACACAGATCATAATGAACACTAGCCCTAGTGCCTTGCAGCAGTGCACTGGACCTTTTCAGTGACTGCAGACACCTGTAGTCTCCTAATTCTCCTCCTTTCCATTTTTGAAAATTAGTCATTTTTTCAAATCATCAGGAAACTTCCTTAATCATGCTGACTTTTCCTTAGTCTTCTTTTTGCTTCTACCTGAAGAAGCTTTTATTACTGCCCTTCACATCCCTTGTCAGTTTTCTCTCCAGCAGAATTTTTGTTTTTCAAATTTCATCACTGCACGCATGGAAAAAGCTTCTATAGTCCTGCCAGGTGGTTGCCCTTGCTTCCACCTTTTGTGCACTTTATTTTTGTATTTGAGCTCACGCAGAATGAAGGCACCTTCACCATCAGAAACAGCCTGTATATTGCTTAAGCAGCAAGATATGTGGTGTGTATGGGAGCAAGTGAAAGCCTTTGTATGTAGGTGAGGTTAAAACTCATTCAGTCACAGACCTTCAGGTTCTGGGACAAATACTCTCACCCAACATGTTGCTGGCCCATGGGATGTGATCATTGAAAGTTATGCCATGAAGGCCACATCAACTTATGTCAGATCAAATATTCATGGGGAAGCGTTAAGAAATCATCAGCTGTATAATGAAGGCTGAGCTCCTGTCAGGTTAAAATGAATGTAAGACCTGAGCTGAGATATCCCAAAGACAATCAAAAGCAATGACAAACTGCCCTGTCACAATCTGTGAGAGATCAAGGCAGTACTGCAGGCGACAATGCCCATCTCTTCAGAGTGTTACAGTGCTGTTGCAGAAAAATGCCTGGTGGGCTACGAGCTCCTGTTTGAAGGAGCTTGACCACACATCTAATTTTTTTTGGCCTGGGGAAAAAACACAGTCCCATGGAACAACTGAGAGAGAAACCATCACTGAGAGCTACAGCACCAAGGTCTGCAATGACAATCAGTCAGACAGTCAGCTGCAGTTGCTCTGGGTAAAATGATTTCTTCTCTGTGAATGGTTGTTTCTGTCCCTCATGGAAAGGCAGCTTCCAGATTCACACTGTGGAATGAAGACAAACACAAAACAACTGGCAATAGAGCAGGAACAAGGAGGAGGAAGAAATCTTGAGTTCTGCGTAGGCTTTTGTGATTGGATGAGAGGCTTTAGCCTGTGAGTTGACCTGGACTTCGTATACTTTTGAATAAAAAGTGCCTTTTATACTCTCAGGTGTCCAAGGCTCAGATACTCAAGAGTCTGTTGGTTTAGCGGCAGCTCCACAATGAAATGTCTGGCAGAGGAAAGGGCATCAGAGCCTTCCTTGACCTCTTTCTTGGGACAAGCATTGTCAAACAAGGATGCATGACAGAACTGTTTGTACTGCTTTGCACAGCTGTGCTGGACAGGGCAATTCGTTGCCAGTTGTCCCAGGTAGCCTTCCAACTGCAGGAAGGTTTGCTTACTTTCTCTAGACCTCAGTTAAGCAGACTGCACAAGACCTTTTGTGTGTTCACGCTATGCTGACGGCCTGTTCTGATCCAGATCTTCATTTGCTCATGGGTAGGTTCTGTTGCTTGCAACTGGGCTTGCATTAACTACCAGTTTGAGCACAGAAAACCGAAACAGGCCTCTAGGAAAGAACATAGCATGTATTTCTCATCCACTGTCAAAGTAGATCTTCTTATTCTCCAAATCTTTGCTTATTGTGAGCATGTTCTGAACCTGAAACTCCAATTCTTGGAAGAAAATATGGCTTTTGTATACCTCATGAAACAAAGCTGTGCACCGAGCACACACAAAACTGTTGTGCAGGTCTGGAACCAGGACACTACACTGAAGTCAAATTCACCAGGTATAAAAAACACCTCTGGGATAATTTTTATTCTATACTTGCAGTGTGATGGTGTGAAAAAATGATCACTGACAAAACTACAGCTGCTTCCTGGGTATGTTTGTAGGTCCTAAAATATAGGCCATTTGAGATGAGTGGGGCCTGTGACACAGGTCTGGACATTTATGTAATCATGTATGATAAACTAGATTAAGAAAAAGGGAATCATGGTTGTTTAGGAGAGAGGCTTCAGGAACTCTTGGAAGGCAGATTTGACTGAGTTAAATGTACTGGCCAAGTCTTGCATAGAATGATACAATCATAGAATGGTAGGGGTTGGAAAGGACCTCTAGAGATCATCTAGTCCAACCCCCCTGCTAAAGCACGTTTGCCTAGAGAAGGTTGCACAGGAATGCATCCAGGTGGGTTTTGAATATCTCCGGAGAAGGAGATTCCACAACCTCCCTGGGCAGCCTGTGCCAGTGCTCTGTTACCCTCACACTAAAGAAGTTCCTCCTCATGTTCAGGTGGAACTGCCTGTGTTCCAGTTTGTGCCCATTGCCCCTTGTCCTGTCGCTGGACACCACTGAGAAGAGTCTGACCCCGTCCTCTTGACATCCACCCTTTAGATATTTGTAAGCATTGATCAGATCTCTTCTCAGCCTTCTCTTTTCCAGGCTGAACAGACCCAGCTCTCTCAGCTGTTCCTCATAAGAGAGATGCTCCACTCCCCTCATCATCGCTGCTGAACTCTCTCCAGTTATTCCCAGTCTCTCTTGACCTGGGGAGCCCAGAACTGGACACAGTACTCCAGATGTGGCTTCACCAGGGCAGAGTAGAGAGGGAGGATCACCTCCCTCGACCTGCTGGCCACACTCTTCTTAATGCACCCCAGGATGCCATAGGCCTTCCTGGCCACAGGGCACATTGCTGGCTCATGGTGAACCTGTTGTCCACCAGCATTCCCAGGTCCTAGTCCACAGAGCTGCTCTCTAGCAGGTCAACCCCCAAAGTGTAGTGGTGCATGGGGTTATTCGTCCCCAGGTGCAGGACCCTACACTTGCCCTTGTTAAACTTCATCAGGTTCCTCTCCGCCCAACTCTGCAGCCTGTCCAAGTCACACTGAATGGCAGCACAGCCTTCTGGTGAGTCAGCCGCTCCCCCCAGCTTTGTATCGNTTACTTGAACTCTCACAGGATTGGTGCCATCAACATTTCCCTGGGGAGCCTGCTCCAGTGACCGACCACCCTTTCAGTGAAGAACCTTTTCCTAACGTCCCATCTAAACTTCCCCTGATGCAGCTTCATTCCATTTCCTTGTGTCCTATTGCCTGTCACCACAGAGAGATCAGCACCACCCCCTCCACTGCCACCCTTGAGGAAGCTGTAGACTGCCATGAGGTCATCCCTCAGCCTTCTCTTCTCCGGGCTGAACAAGCCAAGTGACAGCAGCTGCTCCTCCTAAGTCTTGCCCTCGAGGCCTTTCACTATCTTAGTTGCCCTCCTCTGGACGCTCTGTAATAGTTTTACGTCCTTCTTATGCTGAGGTACCCAGAACTGCACACAATACTCGAGGTGGGGCCGCACCAGTGCAGCGCAGAGTGCACTGGCTGCACCTCCCTCGACCGGCTGGCGATGCTGTGGCTGATGCACCCTTTTGGCTGCAGGGCACACTGTTGTCTCATATTCAACTTGCCATCAACCCAGACCCCCAGATGTCTTTCTGCAGGGCTGCTCTCTAGCCTCTTGTCCTCCAATTTGTATGTATAACTAGGATCACCCCCTCCCGGGTGGAGAATCTGGTGTTTACTCTTGTTAAATTTCATACAGTGGGTGATTACCCACTCTAGTCTCTAGTCTATCCAGATCTCTCTGTAAGGCCTCTCCACCTTTGAGAGAGTCCACAGCTCCTCCTAGTTTAGTATTGTTAGCATTTCCCGCTTTGGCATGTTCTATTCAGCCTTTTCATCTCCAGCTTTGAAGGACCTTTGATAACCATTCTTTTGGGGACATGAAGCTTAAAAGCAAAATAAAGTAAGGTGTGATACACTCCCTGTGACTCTCAGGGTCCAGGCAACCTCCTGGTCTTTTGTTATATGCCAGATATTCTTCTGGCTACCTAGCACTAGAAAGCACTTTTGCCTCTCCTGATGTCTGTGGTACCACCTCACCTCCTGAGCTCTACAAATGAAACGGGGACCCACTCTGCCAGTAGATACAAAAGAGGGGATGCAGGTACTTGTTTAAGTGTTCAGTGCCTTGGCTCACTGGCACACTAAACTGTTGGGTGAGAAACATCCTGTTGTTGATATTCAGCCATTCTTAAGACAGGTTATGGTGAAGTGTTAATAAAAGCATTTATTAATAATATCTAAAGGAGGCAAAACAATGAACGATAGTCATAAAAATGTAAGTAATTTTAAACAATCCAAGAAAAAGAAAAGCTTAATTGTATATGCCAGAGTCACTTTGCAAACACTTTGCCCTTACTGACCTGACTTGGTGTCTGCTCAGACAAAATGGCTGACAGTTTTGGCCATAGTGGCTAACTCACCCCTTTTCTGTAGCAGAGACTCTCATATGAGACAGAAATTATTCAGGATCCTCTATCTGACAACTAAGCCAAGGACAGAGCTTCTCCCAGAGAGTTGCTATTAAAAAAGCACCATATTCTCCTAGTGTCGCAAGCCTTGCTCACCTTTACAGCTGCTCTCCCTTTGAACACAGGGCGGGGCGAGCTAGGAGTTGAGGTACTCACTAGCTGAGCTGCCCAGTCCCATGTGACATGCTCTCAGACCAGGCCTCTATAAAGATTGAAATTTTCCTACTAAAACTTCCTCCTTACTGCCTTCCTCTCAAGGAGATCTTCGACCATTTTTCTCAGCTATGGTAGCACTGTCGGAATGCTTTAAAGTATCTGGAAGCATCCTTTTGAGGCTTGATGTCTTCTCCAGCACCTGGCTGGCTGGTAAACAGTTCCTTGCCTCAGTGAGAGGCAAAACTCTCCTTCTTCTCCTTGTTATTTCACCAGGATGTTTCAGTGTGGTGGGGCCACCTGGTTTACATTGATCTGTATGTTAACAGATAGGAAGAGCTAAGTAAGAATACATGTACACAACTGATTACTGGTGTTTGATTGACCAGATGGTGGAGATTTTTGATTAACAATGCACCTGGAGACTCATTCCCCATTGCCTTTCTCCAGCAACATACTAATACATATTTTATAGATAGGGATAATGTTTTCTGAGAAGCACTTCTATTATCAGAAAAAGCAGACAGGCTTTTTTAGGCTTTCTTAAAGGCTGAAACAGAAGGAGTAGGCCTGACTTTAAAAAGAGAAGAATTATTCTGTGCTTAAGTATCTGTCAGACTATCTGTGGGAAAACTCAAAACCAAAACCAAACCACAACACTTGGCTGATACCTGTGGAGTACAGATCTAACAAAAAATAACACTTACACTACAATCTTTTCTTGCTTAAGTCCTCAGACTGCCTTGGTGACAACAACTCAGCGAGGAGAATGTAGATTTCTAAGGCACGTTTATTTTCACAAAAGGAAGCAGACTGAGGCAAAGAAAACTGCACTGTCTGAACCTTTGACAGCAGTACAGGAGTGTACTTCTTCTCCTTAACAGAGATCACCGTCATCTCCCTATATGTTCTAAACAATTATGACATTACTGACTTTGGGGCTTCTCCACTGCTTTTTTAGAAAATCACATAGTGCTTTACAGAGGTCAGAATGGTTTCTTTACTGTTTGTCCATTCTATTATTTCAATATAGAACAATAGCTTTTATAACTGAAATGCTTTTATAACTGAAATATATTTGCTATTGTATATTATGATTGCCCCACAGACCATGAACACTCCATTAGGTGGATTTCACAGTTCATCATCTGCCAGGCCATGAAGTTACCCATGGAAAATCTGAGAGATACATTGCAAGTGCATACCACAAACACATTTGGAATTGACTACTTACTTTGTCTGGGGCTACATTTTTCTATTAATCCCTGAGAATAAAATAATTTGCTAGAAAACCTTCACACACATCAAAAGATCTGTTTTAAATATCCTAACTTTTCAGAGAAAATATGCCTTCTTTTGACCTTCTTCTCAATTTGTTTTCTCACATGCACCCTTCTTTATTTCCCCAGTTCTGTCAGTATAATAATAGGCCAAGTCCTGTTCTCCCTTATCTTCTGTCTAGCATGGCTCAGCTGCATTTTGTACCTTCAAAAACCATCAATTGAAACAGAGTTCTGCTCTGTTACTACAACCATAATAACAAATTGACTAATTATTGACAGATTGACTAATAACTGCTAATTATGTTCTCCATCACTAAGGTTTTCACATTTTTTGTTTCTATTAACATCACAGTATCTAGTTGCAAATGAGGCTTAAAGGAACATGAGCGTTATTTCCAAGTCTTCTCTCCAATCCAACAGTCCTGATGTACTCATGTAAAACATTTTGTTATAGAGAACAGAAAACTAATATTTGCTCTCTCTTTAATCAAAAATGGACCCATTGAAACTAAAATCTGACCTAATCCCATTAAATTATTTTTGTGATGTCAAAGGTCAAACTTCTGAAGCGCAGCAGCGGGTGGGTCACAATTCAGACTGTATAAATTCTCAAGGACACAGCCAGTCTGTCTACATACAGCTGGAAAGCTGTATTGCCTTTGGTGCTGAAGCTCGAAAGGTAAGCATTTCTCTAGGCAAATTTACCTTCTCAATATGTTATTTCTTGTTTATTCCTAAACTTAAAAAGAGAGCTATTATCGTGTTGTGTTTTGTATCTTTAAGGACAGAATATTTACGTGATATTCTCTACAAATCTTGTCATCTGTGTGTATATTTTCTGCAATATTTTATTATGTGTAAAGCCTGAGTATTTGCCTTCGGGAGACTTTTCTAAAGCTTAAGCTTTGTGCTTAAAATATTATTTTGTGTTTAAAATATGATTTTATTCCAGAGCAGCTTATCCTCTCATTCAGTATCTTTTAGGTTTGATTTTGGCAACCAAAGAACAAGTTTGCTTGCTTGACCTCCTGCTCAACAGAGTGCACTAAGAGCAAAACTGTGGCATTCAGTGACTTTGCTAGGTTTATGTTAGCATGAAATTTCTGTAACAGTTACATCCCTGGAAAATACAGCTGGTGAACACAAGATAAAATTGTGTGTGGGTGTACAGATGTGTATTTTTACAATAATCTATAAATGTGAACTTGTATACCAAAAGGAAAGTGAGAGAAATGTGTGTGTGAACATGTATGTGTATACTCATGAACATGGTCACTAAAAACCTTGGTAGAATTTTACATTCCAAAGATAAACTTGAGATCCCAGCATTAAGCACCTACATAAGCATCTGGATTTTGAAAGACAACAAATTTTCAAGATTTCTATAAATCACAGGAAGGAAACTAGATTCATGCTGACCTCAAAAGTCATGCTTTATATAAGCACAGTGGCTACACAGGACTTACACTGTACAGCACTTCAAAGCAGCCTCAGACAGAAACAAATATAAAGCATTTACTGGTCTATGCCACAAACAAATATTAATTTAACAGTGTTGTATTATGGTAGACACTGCTATTTTATCATGTCTGCGTTTCTATTCTATCCAAATATCCCAAACAAAATCTTATTTCTCAGAAAGCTTGTAGTGTAGTATATATAGGTATCTTTAAGCAATACAAGCTATATCTGAAAGCACAGTGGAGTGGAATATGAATTTTGTGCATCAGTCTCTCTCCTAGACTAGGTGACCTTAGACAAATTATATTGCCCGTCCATGCTTCCATTACTAAAACAAGGGTAAAGGTACAAGCCTTTGAAAATCTACTGACAGTAAGTACTGTGCAACAAATAGATATTTTACTGCACTTATTTTTAGAAAATGAAAAGTCAGCCAGCCTCTGCTTTTACTTATATCTGTCCAAACCGAGAGCAAGCCTACTAAAATTTGCACTTTAAAATTCAAACTTTGCAAGTATATCAAAGACATCATATTTTCTTGTTTTCATCAAAGGTACTACAAAGTACCAAGGAATTCTAGCCTTCACTGAATGAAAATAAGTACCAGCAATTGTCTGACTGCTCTGAAAAGGTAAACAGAAATCACATACAGATTTCAGACATCTGAGGAACTTTATTGCCAAAAAGATAATTGAATACAAATGCAGAAAGAAATAGATTTATGAATACAGAGTTTCTAAAATGCATGAGAGGTGAGCATAGCAATAGGCATGTTATCACAGAACAACTTCAAAACTACTTGTTTATATTTCATTGCCTAAAGCCAACTGAAGTGCATTATTCTGTGTTTGTATGGTATTCCATGATTACGTTGTCATTGTACTTCTGCTGTTTGCTCTAGACAATACAGGTTTCACAATGGGCTCCATCGGTGCAGCAAGCACGGAATTTTGTTTTGATGTATTCAAGGAGCTGAAAGTCCAGCATGTCAACGAGAACATCTTCTACTCCCCCCTGAGTATCATTTCAGCTCTGTCCATGGTCTACCTAGGTGCAAGAGAAAACACCAGGGCTCAGATAGATAAGGTGAGGCTACAGTAAGGATTTAAACCTTCCTCCTGCTCAATAGAGCCATAGCACTTAGTTGTATGATGTGTCCCTTGCATAGCTCAGAGGCTAAAAAATCTGAAGCCAGAGTTATCAAAAGCTGCAGCCACCTCAAACTCCCATAGTGTTAAACAAATGCATCAGAGAGAAATTTTGAGACTGGGTTTAAATTTTATCATTGTTAGCAGTAGGATTCTCAAAGAGAACAACACATTCCAGTGGTCCTTTGTTTAGAGTAAGGAAAGTAGCTAAAATCTCCAGGAAAAGAGCTAAAACGTGTCTCAAGATTGCAAAAAGTTCCACATGAGTTTCCTACAGCTCTCACTTTCTTCATAGAGAGTGGCTGGCTTCTTACCTGGAAGAAAGGTAGTATTACTAATTAATAGCACGCACTGGAGCTGATTTCTAGATGTTCAACAGAAAGAGATCATCTAAGCAAGCAACAGTAGGCACAGCTATTCACAGATGGTACAGATGGCTTGCACCTTTTGAGTCACCCAGCTTCTCAGCCAATAGGTTTGCTTCAAACGTCTTGTGTTAATCTCAGTTGCATAACCTTTTTTTGTCATACCTGTTATTTCAACTACTGTAATTATCTCTTTCAGGTTGTTCACTTTGACAAAATCACAGCACTTGGAGATGCTGTTGAATCTCAGGTACAGAAATAATTTCATCTCCTTCTCTATGTCACTTTCTCCTGGGAGCAAAATCTAGCAGATAAAGCAGTCTCTTAGCAGTTCCAACCCCTCTCCGATGAGTAGCTAGTGCTTTGCACCCAGCAGTTGGGGGGACACTTTGTTCATAAGAACATAGAGAGAGAGGATCCAGAACAAGCATAAGATGAAACCCAGCACCATAATATCAGGCAAATGGGGAAAATTATAGATATTTGTATGTTTAGGCAACGTAACTAGATGTTACTGGTTAAACGGGACTGTTCGGGAATGGAGGAAAGCCCACCTGATCTGCTGGAGCTAGATTACTGTAGCAGGTATTAAGAGTCCCCCTGAGAGAGGTATAAGGAAATTACAGTAGAAAACCAGCACAGAATTGTATACATTAGAAAATTACTGTATCAGTGTAACTACAGGAACAAGACGTACAGGATGAGCAACAGTTCTGTAAGCAGAAGTGGTGGAACCACTCTACTCTTCTCATACAGTATGAAAAACCTACTAAATACTAAAACTAGAATAACATCATCTATCTTTTTATTTGTATTCATGCCAACGATTCAGTGCAGCACATCTGCAAGCGTCCACATTTCACTTAAGGATGTGTTCGCCCAAATCACCAAACCAAGTGACAATTATTCACTGGGCTTTGCCAGTAGACTCTTTACTCAAGAGACATACCCAATCCTACCGGTGAGTTGTTCTAAGATCTGATCTTTGTATTTCCATGTCAAAGCTGTACCATTCTGTAATGCAAAAGCACTGTCAGAAGTCCAGATTCTGCTACAGAAGTTTTCTTCCATATGGGAGATAAGATTTATGACTTGTCTCTATCACACCCCTAACCCTCTACAGTCTTGAGAAAAAATGTGCCAAGCCAAAAAGATGTTTGTGCAAAGTACAATTATGATTCAATCATGTCAAGGTATAATTAATAAAAATAAATACATTAATATAAAATTAATAAAAAATAATGAACTTAAAACGTTTTTTGGGAACTTTTTTAACTCCAAGTGTTTTCTCAACTTCTAAAACAAAACTGAAAAATTACTTCAGGTTCTCAAGAATATTCTGATTTTCCTCATTAAAAGGAACATTTAACTTGAAATTAAAGGAAAATACTATTGCAAAATAAAAAAAAATAACGTTTTTGTGGGCAAAATGAAAAAACCCCCATACTTCAAATGAAATGAATACTGTTTTTACATCAAACACAGTTATGGAAAATATCTTTTAAAACTTGAGCATATACTCTTGCTTGAAGCAATAATGACAAATCTTAAGATACTTATGAACTAGAATCACGGTTTACTGATTAGCCTTAATAAGCAGATTATTCATATCTGTTAATTCCAGTCTTGCATTTCACACTTGCAAAATGCTTTGACACTCTGATCTGAAAACTGCATACTCTTCCTTTGCAGGAATACTTACAATGTTTGAAGGAACTGTATAATGGAGGCTTGGAAACTGTCAGCTTTCAAACAGCTGCAGATCAAGCCAGAGAGTTCATCAATTCCTGGGTTGAAAGCCAGACAAATGGTAAGAGCAAGCCAAGTATCAGCACACATATTTTCCCTTCTGCCGCAATGTTTGAACATTGTATGAGAATGCTTAAGCCAGGAGATAAAAAACCCAAAACCTCTCCCTCTGTTGCTTCTCCTGGATAACAGATCAGTTCCCAGATGTGGAAATATCGTTTAACAAGGTTTTTTTGTTCCTCAGACACATCCCTTTTTAGAGGACTCTCTATATCTGTAGAGGCTTTGTGGGTATGTAATACTTCCAGTTCTGATGAAACGGACAGCACTAGAATATGCTTTGTACACATTGACAAGTGGTTTGACACTAATGTTGAGAATCTGGTTATCCTGGTTATATCTGGTTATCAGTACTCTCTGCCCTCGAGCTTGCCAGAGCTGCGTGCCTGTTGAGTAGGACGTGCAGTCATAAGGTACTTGAGAAATCTTAACAGGTAAAAGGCAATAGAAAACCACAGGCTTAAGGAATGGTAGGGAGGTGCATGAAATGCATAGGAAGAGGTATACCACAACTGGGCTTTTTACCCTACTGCACCCCCATGTGATTCCTCCATTCTTACAATCTCTTCCTGACCCCCTTAAAACACAACTTTCCCTCATGCTTGAAACACATGGCTTGAACAGCAAACACAGATAAAAGATGCTGAATTTTAACTGAAATGAAAATATTCACAATCACACAACCTCTGGTGTGGTTTCATGCTTCAAAGGAGAAAATGAGGCCATGATTAAGCTACTGGTGGGAAAGGACTAAGGGAGGAGCTTGCTATGTGCGTGAAGATTGCAGAATAGACAAGAACAAATCATAAGAAAGCAGAGTAAAGTTCTAGGTTCCTTTCCTGCTACCTTCGTTATATAGATGTTTCCTTTCAACTTTGGTTTGAAGCAAGAAGTATTTATGTTTACTGTTTGGGTTGGAGACTATCCTGGGATAAAAGATTACAATGGTTCTTTCTATTGTCACCAGATATACAGGTTTACTCATTTTGTAACAAGTAAATCTCTGGGTCTTACATCTCTCGTTATAGTTCTTTAGAGAGGGCAACAACAGGTATTGCCAACAGCAGCGAGCAAATCGGCCTCAGAAGTACAAGTTTATAGCTGTTAAAACAAAACAATGTCCCTGCCCTACACTCTCCTCCCCACAAATTTTCTTCATACCCTTCATTTAACATTGTAATTGCCAAGTAAGATGTGTTATACACAGATGTGCTACATACATGTGTTCTCTTTTCCTATGCATTCTTAAAGGAATGATCAAAAATATCCTTCAACCGAGCTCTGTGGATCCCCAGACTGAAATGGTCCTTGTCAATGCCATTTACTTCAAAGGAATGTGGGAGAAAGCATTTAAGGATGAAGACACGCAGGCAATGCCTTTCAGAGTGACTGAGGTACGTGGGCATACATTGCCTTAAAGGCGTCATCTTCTATAATTTATTAAGAGAGTAGAGAAGTTTTTATACAATATTCCTGAACAAGAGCAGTTTTAATCACAAGGAGACATTTCTACACTCTAAGAATAATCTTTGTGAAAACTACATTATCTTATTTCGTTTTGCAGCAAGAAAGCAAACTTGTGCAGATGATGTATCAGATTGGTTTGTTTAAAGTGGCAGTGATAGCTTCTGAGAAAATTAAGATCCTGGAGCTTCCATACACCAGTGGAGAGCTAAGCATGTTGGTCCTGTTGCCTGATGATGTCTCTGGCCTGGAGCAGGTATGGCCCTGGCAGCTGGGTTTTAGAAAACCATAAACAGAGTGAAATTTAGGTGCTGCAAAGCCCTTCACAATAAAGTTATCCTAAAACACTTCACCAGCACAGATCTGAACAGTGGTAAAATGGGATTGTTGCATAGAAGCATGCCGCTGTCTCAGTGGTCCTGAAATAGTTTGTGCTAAGCAAGGATTGCTTAAGAAACTACTGTAGTGGGTTAAATATTGGTCAGTGCAGAACAGATTTTTCTCAGCTAAGCAGCTGTTACTCCAGCAGCTTGAACTCCAAAAGTTTTATATCTCCATTCCTGCATGCTGAGGAGCTTCCTGGGAAGATCATGTTAGCTTTACTAGTCCAGGTTTTAGTAATTGGTTACCATTAAGACCTTGTTACTTGGAGGTCTTAAATTTAAATAACACTTACAACTCAAAAGCACAGAATGAATTTTGGAATATATTTCCCAAGCAAATAAGGGCTTCGGGTGAATTTACTGAGTAGCCATCTCATTAAGAAAATTAATTGGCAGTGAGCCTATTAAAGAAATAGAAATGAGGACAGAGCAGACAAGAAAGGGTCATACTAGATACATTAATCTGTATATACCTAGAAAAAATGCCATGCCAAGTGCAGTCAGTTTGAATGAGAAAAAAACCCACCACTGGTTCTGCATTGCCACAAAGGAAGTTGTGCTCTCATGCCAGAGATCTCATTTGCTTGTCTTCTTGCAGCTTGAGATCGCAATCACCTTTGAAAAACTCACAGAATGGACCAGCTCTAATATAATGGAAGAGAGGAAACTGAAAGTGTATCTCCCCCGCATGAAGATAGAGGAAAAATATAACCTCACGTCTGTCTTAAAGGCCTTGGGCATCACCGACCTGTTCAGCTCGTCAGCCAATCTCTCTGGCATCTCTTCAGCAGAGAGCCTGAAGATGTCTGAAGCTGTCCATGAGGCATTTGTGGAAGCCTATGAAGCAGGCAGTGAGGTGGTAGGCTCATCAGAAGCTGAGATAGAGGTTACAAGTGTCTCTGAAGAGTTTAGGGCTGACCACCCTTTCCTGTTCTTGATCAAGCACAATCCAACCAACAGCATCCTCTTCTTTGGCAGATGCTTTTCCCCTTAAAGAGAAGAAAGCTGAAAGAATTTCTGCCCATCACAACAAGACCCAAAGCACTGCAGTATCAAGGATAAAAAGAAATGCATACTCTCTCTTTCATCCATATTTTCTAAAACTGGAAGACTTTATTAAAAAAAAAAGTTGTCAGAGAAATTATGCCATGAAAACAGAGGCTCTTTGCCTTTCCTTTTTGCAAAGCAGTGGATACTCTTGGATGAAGAGTTAAGGGAATGAAAACTGAGAAAGAAAAAATGAGCAAGAACAGAGATGTTCCTGGTGCAAGTTAATAACAATAGTGCCAAATCATTACACTGAAAAAACACAACCCTGTTTATCATTAGTCACTTGAAAGCTCCTAGGTTAAACTCTAAACTGTCACCAATCATCCCTACTTGGAGAAGACAATTGCTTTTTCTTTGTACTCCTGATACTGCAATGCTCTTCCTCACATTCTAAAGATGCATTATAGAAATCCTATAATTCATGTTTCTCCTTAAATCTTTTTGACTTGCCATGACCAAATACGGCATGTTACTATTAAAATTGTTTTCTGTGTATCCATATGTAATGGGTCTTGCAGATGTATTCTTTTGCTCCTTTAATCATAATAAAAAAATGTTTAAGCAAATACATTTCATTCAGAATATTTCAAGTGCACCTGGGAGCGGGTAATCCTAGTTATACGTACAAATTGGAGGACAAGAGGCTGGAGAGCAGCCCTGCAGAAAGACATCTGGGGGTCTGGGTTGATGGCAAGTTGAATATGAGACAACAGTGTGCCCTGCAGCCAAAAGGGTGCATCAGCCACAGCATCGCCAGCCGGTCGAGGGAGGTGCAGCCAGTGCACTCTGCGCTGCACTGGTGCGGCCCCACCTCGAGTATTGTGTGCAGTTCTGGGTACCTCAGCATAAGAAGGACGTAAAACTATTACAGAGTGTCCAGAGGAGGGCAACTAAGATAGTGAAAGGCCTCGAGGGCAAGACTTAGGAGGAGCAGCTGCTGTCACTTGGCTTGTTCAGCCCGGAGAAGAGAAGGCTGAGGGATGACCTCATGGCAGTCTACAGCTTCCTCAAGGGTGGCAGTGGAGGGGGTGGTGCTGATCTCTCTGTGGTGACAGGCAATAGGACACAAGGAAATGGAATGAAGCTGCATCAGGGGAAGTTTAGATGGGACGTTAGGAAAAGGTTCTTCACTGAAAGGGTGGTCGGTCACTGGAGCAGGCTCCCCAGGGAAATGTTGATGGCACCAATCCTGTGAGAGTTCAAGTAACGTCTGTGTGATGCTCTCAGTCATATGGTTTAGTTTTCTATAGACCTGCAAGGAGTGGAGAGTTGGACTCAATGATCCTTATGGGTCCCTTCCAACTTGAGATATTCTATGATTCTTTTACCAGAGTTGGTTCATTGCTTACAGAGAGATGAGGAAGGGGAGTCTGTTCAGACTCTGGCCTAAGATATAATATCGAGACCAATTTTCTGCCAGGAAGGGACCAGTATGACCCATAATCCCTCATGCACGCAACTCAGACTAGTCAGAAATAACACTTTCAGCACAAACATGATTCATCCGGTCTCTCTGAAACAGGAGTTGATAACCAGTTTGGAATGCAGCTGGATATGTGCAGAATCTACATCCCACGGAGACACAACACTGCCTCAGAGAACACAAGGGAATGGGAAATGGGAAGGAGTTTTGTAGTTATCTTTGTGGTATGTTTGTAAAGCTTTATAGGCTTTTATTTTGTAACTAAAGAGAATAATCATGCTAAGAGAAGCAATGTCTGTGGCAAGTTATAGTTCCTCTCTGGAATTGTTCCTTTTGTCACTGAAGCGAGAAAGGAAACAGCTATGATGAACTGTAACAGAGAAGTACCAGAAGAGTGAAAGAGAAGAAAGAGAAAGGTTTTGGGGCGTGAAGTTACTGCAAGAAAGCCATTCTTTTTCCTGACTCCAGTATGCAAAGCATGGCACCAGAGCTGGGTGGTCTGTGGTGGAATGATTTTTTAGTTCCAACACACTGTATTTTCCTTGTTCTGCTTGTTTTTCACTTCCCCTTCACATCCCCCAAGATAATACATACTTTGGCAGGACCTAGGGGGCATAACCTGCTTGTAGCAAACAAGATCTTGCAAAAGAAGGAAGATAACATGATACCACCTTCACTGGTGTATAAATAGTTCAAATATTTGCCTTCACTTTCCTGTATCTTAGTCGATTGCTGATCAGGAGGTAACAAATGGGGAAATTTATTGCAAGAGAGCTAGCAATGTGTTTACTACTGTCCTGGAGCTTCTGCTGACCTGGTCATGGAATATGGCTCCTAAAATCCTCAGGATACTTAATTTTCAGCAGATTTGTTCTAAAACTGCACTATTTCTAGGACTTTGTGGTTCTTATCAATTAAAACATACTTCTTCACAAACGGAAGATGCGAATAAGTACATCTGCTGCTGTATGTAGACAGACAGATTCAGTGCTGCCTCCTGATTTCTGCTGACTTCTCCTGCCAGCACAGCAATGATATTCTTGTCCTCAGTAGTCACTTCCTTAACTGGCTGTGCAGTTCATCCATCTCTAATACACAAATGAAGAAAACCCAAACCCATGCATTCTCAGTCCTATGTTTTCAGAGACTGAAAACTTTGAAACAATTTTGGCAAATCACACACACACTAAGGAATGGATACTGGATTCCTCAAATCTCACAGAAATATTTGTCTAACAGCTAAAAACTTCAACAGCCTTCCACACCTAGCTTCTGTAAAAACAGGCACCTAGTGAACAGGTCTCTAAAGGACAGGCCTGGATGTAGCACAAAATTGGGTGACACATATCAGACCTCCATCACCCAGCATGGAGCAAGTCCTCTCCTTTGTGCCAACAGAGCAGGCTACAGCTTCTTATCTCCATTCCCAAAGATGCAAAACAGTCAGCACCATGTTCCAGAGACTTTGGCTCTCTGCTGTGTCATGAAGTACAAGTGAATTACTCTCTCTTTTACCCCCAGTATTTCTTTCAGCACAAACATGGAAGAAGGCTCAGACTCACAGTTTTAGGACCTGTCATAAGAGGCTTTTGCTGCTCTACCACCACACCCCACATATATTTATAATTTCACACATGCAAAGAGAGACAATCAAAGAAATAGTGAGTTGTGCAGATACAAAACCACACTTGTTTCCTTGCCTGCAGCCTTACAATGGGAAGGTAATTCACGTAATGAATTTCCAGAGATGACAGAATTTGACCCTAGGGCCAGTCCTAATTCTTCAAATACCTAAGAACGTAAGTAATATTCCTCAATTGAACAAAGTCAGTTATTTGCAAAAATTGGTCTCCTGAAGTTCACAGAGTTAGAGCGTAACTTGGGTGGGAATGGGCAGCTGACAGTCATCTCGTCCTAACTTCAAAGATGTATCAAGTTGCTCAGGGCCCTTCCCAGTCAAATGTTGCATATCTTTAAGGGTGGAATGTTCTGATTAATTTGGTTTTAAACATAAATCCAAATCTCACTAATGTAGAAGTAGTGTAAGCCATCCAGTCAGCTTAGCTTTCTCTCACCAAATGAGTGTTGGCCAATTGTGAGAATGAGCCCCACCAGTTCCTTCACTTTGATTCTCCCATGGTCAGCCCACAAAGCTCTCACTGCCTTTCCTCACTTTTAACCCTCTTGGAACCAAAGTCTGCAGAATACCTCTGTAAATCCCAAGCAGTCTTTAGTCACTCCGTCAACGGTAAATTCCTAGAATGGTTAACAATGCATAGGAGCAAAGGTGAGATAAAACATAGCTTTGTGCTACACATTTTTAGTACCAGTAGCATAATTTATACTTTGTCTCCATTTTATTATATGTAGATATCAATGGACTATCGTTTGTACCTACCTTCCTTTTCCTCACTGTTATAGTCTTAAACATCACAAGATAAAGACTTTACCATAAGCTCTAACTGTCTTATGAGATGGGCAAATGCTCACAATTGCATGTTACTCCTGGGAAAAAAGGATTCCAAACTAATTTTGAGCATTTATTTTTTCAACTCCTACAGCACTTTCTTACTTTTTCTAAATGTTAGCAATAGCAACCTACAGTCTAAAATCAATGCAGGCAAACAATGAACTTCTATTACAGGCATCTTACAGATGGCAGGAACAGGATCCTGGGGGTGAGAAAATACTTACAGTGGAAAGCTGAATTCTTAGTCACACAGGTAAAATTCCGGTGTTGTGGCTCAGGTAAGAGGTCAATATGGAGAGGGAGAATAGTCTGGTGTCAGATGAGTTCCTGTAAGGAAGGCAGAGATATGGGAATTAAAGGTGAACAAAAACAGTGGAGGAGGAATCATCAAACTTCACAGGGCTGTGTATAAAAGCAGTTCCTCTTTCCTCTTCCCTCTTTTCTCTCTCATTCTGCCTCACTTCCCTTGGGTTCATTGCTATCCAGTAACTCTCTTTCCCCAAGGTGCTGATTATCCCCACCCTCAGAATGTCCTCCTTTAACCTCCTTGCCCTTCAGCGATCTCTATCTACTTCTTGGGGCAGTGAGGGAAGAGGGCAGGGCTGGGGTCCAGTCTTGCTTCTAAGAGAAGAAATGTCAGGGAGAGGAAGGGTTGGGACAAAGGAAGAAAGTGGGAAGAAAGCATTGCCTAAAGGGATCATCTGCTATGCAATAAGGTTACATCAACTACTGAGTCCAAGCTGTATCTATTTCAGCTGCATCTGCAGGAGGTGAGGGTCCATTCCTCCAGCCCCCCCAGAGGGCGAGTGCTCTGCCTCTCCTTACACACACTCTGCTAACTTTCCTTAGCCTGCTGTTGCCTCTGTACCACGGAATTCAAATTAGTCTTGGTCTGGAGCTTGGTCTGTCTATGTTCCCAGACAAGGAATTAGCAACCAGAGAAGCAAGGGATATTAAGAAAGCCTCAGAAGATAAAGCCAAAGCTCTAGAAAATGAAAGGAGGCAGATCAGGAAAGAAAAGTCTAAAGTAGATGAAGTGGACAATCGCACTAGTTTTAACACAATGAGAGTTCTGCATTTGACTTTGAAAGAGCTAAAAGAGCCACAAATACCAGTCCAAAAGATAACAGAGCCATGATGATCTGCATATGGCTGAATCACAGTTGGAAAGGGCAGCTCCAAAGAGCTTGGAAATTATTTGGTAAAGAAGAGCAGATGATCATGGCCTGACTGGCTGGGTAGATGAGGAGAGCAGTGGATGTTGTCTACCTCGACTTCAGCAAGGCTTTTGACACTGTCTCCCACAACATCCTCATAGGTAAGCTTAGGAAGTGTGGGTTAGATAAGTGGACAGTGAGGTGGACTGAGAACTGGTAGAGCTCAGAGGGTTGTGACTAGTGGCACAGAGTCTAGTTGGAGGCCTGTGACCAGCAGTGTTCCCAGGGGTCGGTACTGGGTCCAGCCCTGTTCAACGTATTCATCAATGACTTGGATGAAGGGACAGAGTGTACCGTCAGCAGGTTTTCTGATGATACAAAGCTGGGGGGAGCGGCTGACTCACGGGAAGGCTGTGCTGCCATTCAGCGTGACCTGGACAGGCTGGAGAGTTGGGTGGAGAGGAACCTGATGAAGTTCAACAAGGGCAAGTGTAGGGTCTTGCACCTGGGGAGGAACCACGCACCAGTACAGGTTGGGGGCTGACCTGCTGGAGCGCAGCTCTGCAGAGAAGGACCTGGGAGTGCTGGTGGACAACAGGCTCACCATGAGCCAGCAGTGTGCCCTTGCAGCCAGGAAGGCCAATGGCATCCTAGGGTGCATTAAGAAGAGTGTGGCCAGCAGGTCGAGGGAGGTGATCCTCCCCCTGTACTCTGCCCTGGTGAGGCCGCATCTGGAGTACTGTGTCCAGTTCTGTGTCTCCCCAGCTCAAGAGAGACAGCGAGCAACTGAAGAGAGTCCAGCAGAGGGCTATAAAGATGATGAGGGGACTGCAGTATCTCTCTTATGAGGAAAGGCTGAGAGACCTGGGTCTGTTCAGCCTGGAGAAGACGGAGAGGAGAGCTGATCAATGCTTATGAATATCTAATGGGCGGATGTCAAGAGGACGCAGCCAGATTCTTTTCGGTGGTGCCCAGCAACAGGGCAAGGGGCAACGGGCACGAACAGGAACACAGGCAGTTTCACCTGAACACGAGGAGGAACTTCTTTACTGTGAGGGTGAAAGAGCACTGGAACAAGCTGCCCAGGGAGGTTGTGGAGTCTTCTTCTCTGGAGATATTCAAAACCTGCCTGGACACGTCCGTGCGCGACCTGCTGTAGGCCTCCAGAGGTCCCTTCCAACTCCATTCTGTGATGCTGTGATCATCAGGACATTTTAAAATAAGGTCCTCAGTACAATATCCTACAAGCTCACACTTTTGCATCTCTTACAAAAGCCTCAGGAACAAAATAAAAACTTTCCATCTCATGTCGTAAGAGAGCACAAAGGAACATGAGATCATTTTGTCTTACTTGGTGTGTATCACGTCATTAATTTCTACTTGGTCACTGTTATGAAAAGCTTGCTAACTTGAACCACATAAAAGGGTGTCAGGTCTCAAGAGTCAGAGCTCCTTTGTGCAACAGGCAGAAAATGAGAGATAGAAAGATGAAAGAATCTTGCAGTGGCAAAGGCATCAGTAAGACATGTTCAAATGATGGTAATGACACTCCAGCTCACCCAAGGTCCTGGTCAGTCTGAGGGGGAAATTCCATTTCAAGCCCCCTTTTTGGGGTTACTGTCTTCCAGGACAAAGTCTTACTGCCTTTGTATATGCCCTTCAGATCAGTCCCAAGGGTAGCCTAAGAAGCGTGAAACTACAAAGGGTCAGCAGGTGCCAAGCAGATTCTGGAATAGCTAAGATTTCCAGTACACTTCCATAAGTATCAGGCAAATTATCTTGATGAAACTTTTGAAAATACCAACTGCCTTGTGAAACCCCTTGTCATTCCACCAGGCAAGAATATCTGCAGCTGAGCTATATGAAAAAATAGCACCTGTTTAAATATTTAAATTTTCTTAAAAGAGAGCACTTCATCTATACTCTGCTCTTACACATCAGCACAAGGTTCCTGTTTAGGATGCACTCTTTTTTAGAAATGTGTTCTGAAGATATATTAATTTGATATTCACATTCTTCATCCCACAACGTGGCACATCTTGCACTATAGCACTACAGCCTGGGAAACTTTGATTAACTCAAAGCAGGGATCAGCTTTCTGATTCAGTAGTTGTGCAGTTGACGTACAGTTACACCCTTTGAGAGATTTCTTCAGAAAAATGACAAGTTTCGGCTAAAGTGCATACAAGCCACGCATACGTCATTACTCATAAAGCAGTACTGTGTATCATGATTGAGAAATTCAGGCCACTCTTCATATTTTTTATGTTAACTGCTACCTGTGATACTTCAAGAATGCTCACTGCCTGCGTCATTCAAAGCAAAACTGCACCCTTGCATATGTGAAAGCAGTGTGCATATTCATTAACAGATAAACTATCTCTTTTCAGATATAGAGATCAGTCCTCTCTCAGAAGCGCTGCACTTCTTAACAGAGCAGAATTTCCCAGGACAAACACCACCTTTATTAATTACAGTGCCTAAGCCAAAGTATGTGGAAGTAATAGTGAAGCATGATGAATTGTGCCAGTACTGTCAAATTTCACCACACCTTTGCTTTCTGCAGGCGTGGAGCAAAACGCCTCAGTAATATTTATACAGAAACCTCACCACACCCTCTGGCAACTTATAAGGTTTTAATAAATACTGTTAGAGTATGTCAGCAAGGATTGCTTGGCAAGGTAAGGCTTGCAAACTTACTTGTAGGCGATACATAACAGATAGCTATCTATTCTGTTTCAAAATAAAGACACGTGTATTCTCAAACGAAGCTTTAAGGGGAAAAAAGATACCCAAAGAACGAATCTCTCCTAAACTTAAATACTACTTGAGATTTCAAGATCATACAAACTTATCCTACATAAAAATCTGTTATAGCACAAACTAAAATCTGTTATAACCAGACTAGGTGATGCACATAAATTATTTTTATTTCAGTTGACAAGGTTAGGAAAAGCTCATGCTGTGCTCTCAATTACACTATGACAGAGGCATCACCCAGAAGAGACTCCCCCTTAGCACAGAAAAATTAATGTATCTAGTCACTTACTATTTTCACTGTTTCTGTGCCCCTGTCCTCCTCAGTTTTTAACTTTAAATCACACAGAGATTTAAAAAAAAGTACATCAGACCTGCAAAGGGATTAAAATATTCTTAGATTTCAAAACCCTCCTCCTCCCCATGCTTCTTGTGTCTCCTGAAGTCTTTTTAAATTTTTGGGGGACATGTTTAAAATCTACTGGTCTGCTCTGTCTGAGCCAAAAACTTTAACGGAGTGCTCTGCTGGCTGAACCAGAAATTCTTCCCTCCCAAGTAAATAAACAGTGCTTATACTAGTAAAAAAATATTTGAAGATGTCAGGGAAACTGAACAGCTTTCCTTCAAACATCACATTTTCTTTTGCTCTACCTGAAATATAGAACACGTTAGTTCTGAATTGAATGATATTTCCAAGAGCTACACAGAGTTGATGATAGCTAAAAAAAGCTCCTGATGAACATGAAAACCAGCCTCGGAAAGTTGTTTTCTAAACATTCTAAAACACTGTGCAAAAGCAGAAGCTACCATTTTTCTGTGACAGTCTTTCTCTCAAGACCCTCAAGAGCCTTTACAGAGCACTTTATAATGTTCTGTTCAGACACCAAGCATTTCACCTACTCCTGAATCCAGGTGCTAATGAACCGGGCAACACACTGTGTACGAAAGTCACAATGACTTGTGCTAAGTTACACTGAAACTGGAGGAAAACAAAAAGCATTTATATAGCTGAGAACTGGCCAGGGCACTGATGTCCTACCAATATTTGTCCTGACCAAACGGAAACATGAATGACTGCAGTGAAAGAGCCCACAGGTTTACTTCCCGCAGGAAGGATACTATTCATCAACTATAAGTCTCCTAGTGTGCTGCTGTGTTGACTTAGTGTAGAGTGGGAGTGAGAGTACCGCAGCTACTGAGTCAGCAGTAGCACCACCCATTGAGCCGTGTCCTCTAGTGGTGCTAATTTAAAAGAATATTGGAAAATATTATCAATCCACCACGTTCATTTAGCGTGTGTTGTCCTTTGAGACGAGTATAATTTTAGGTAGTCGGAATGCTTTTTTTTTTTTTGCTAATGATCAGCCACGCCATTGAAACGGTGTTTTAAAAAGGTACCTTTAAAATCTTGTACAAAGGCACCAGGCTCTCATTCAGCCTAATGCAGCATCTCTGTGTAAACACACCACCTCAGCCACTTCTTGTAAAATAGCAAGCAGTATTACAAGTTAGTAAATTAAATTCACCCCTGCTTTAAAACCAGAAAATCCACACTAATTGCTCTAAGGGATGAAGTCTATCCAGTGTATCTATCACTCATTCAACAACATGGCTAAATTTGCAAAGATGACTGAAATCATTTAGGCTTTGGAAACCACTTCAGGCTAATGTAAACAGATCACAACTTTCCCAGGCGCAATGGCAGCAATTAATTCTGCAGTAAGAACCTCTCCTACACTATGCTGCTCTCTGAAAAACCTAACAGATGCATCTAATTATAACTCACAATGAAACATGCTGGTTTTGTGTAGCTACAATTTCAAAAGACCCAAGAGGCCAGAAAACACCATCTGATTAAAGTCATGTGGTTCCCCACAAGTACAAAGGCAACTTTAACTAAGCTTTCCATTCCCAAATCATATTGATGCAGAAGGTTCACCATTGGCAAGGGACCCCTTGTAGTTTCACCCTCCAATGCCCTACAACAAATTTTGTAGGTGCCCCCACGGCTCATTCCTCATTACACGATCCTCTGTGCCAGCCACTGACCTACAACATAAGTCCATGTCAAACATGTGCTCCTAGACAGCAGGTCAGAAGAAAGGTCTCAGAAGGCAGTTAATGCAGAGGCGTTGATAGACCTTGTGAGTGAGTCTTGCTCAGTGTCGACAAGGCGGCCCTTGAGAGGCACGAAGATCCTATCCAGGTTTTCAAGGTGGTATTATCAACAGCGCAGAGGGGTAAAGAATGAAATAAAGAGCAAGGGTAGGATTACACAGGGTGTTTCAGTTAGGGGTCAGAGTGGGGATGGGCAGCTACAAAAAGGACAGTGGAGGAAGGGACAGCATGACTGCAAGGAAAATCAGGGAAGGAGGTATTTTAGTAGCCAAGGCAAGAGGATTTGACAGAATATCAATTTCTGGAATGTAAAATAAGGAACAGATCCCTGAGGTGCTACATTGGTCAAACAGCAGCTTTCACATTAGGGTGGGGAAACAGAAGCAGAGGAAAAATGAAGTCTAAGCTAAGATCCACACCAGGTTCTAGTGATGTTGCCACTGACAGTAAAAGCAAGGGTCTGGTGCCTGTTTCTCAACCTTCGCTATCTCACAGTAACATTTCCCTGGTTGCACAGTCTTAGAATCTTCCAAGATAAACAAAATACATTTTTCTAAAGCAGAAACCCACCAGGAGTAACAAATTCTTTCTCAGTAGGAAATGGACAATAGAAAAATTCACACATAAGAAGTGACTGGTTTTTCTCTGTCTGTCTGTTCCTCAGAAATAATTTCTATTAGACAAATCATAAAAGAAGTAGGTCAGCAACTGTCTTTTTCTTAACCCTCCAAACCACAAAATAAGGTTGTTTAAAGTGGCACAAGTTCAAGCTGTTACTAGCCTGTTGCCACAAAACTGTTTATAGAAATACTTCTGCAGTCAGTTTTGTAAGGTTGTTGTATGGTATCATTCTTACCACCACTTCACATCCTACTCTGAGATGATTCAGTTCTTCCATAGGGATGTGGCCTTCAGGGCATAATAAATTGCAGAGTCATGAGTCATAAGAACCTTTGCAGAACTGGCCAGACACACTATAAATTCACCCTACCCTTCACGTGAACCGCAGAAACCTTGGAGACATCCAGAGCAACAGTGTTCCTCCCTGCACAAAACAAGGTACTGTAATGATTTCTAGAGATTATTTATCTCACATACTCTTGGATGATGTTGCTTTGTTGACAAACGCTTAGAAAAAGAAGGAAGCAGGGATTTGAATTGGAAACAACAAATGCTTGGGGAAGTAATTGAGTAAGATGGCACAGGTATGGTCTAGAAGGTGGAAGTCTTAAAAATATACAGGAAGAGCAATTTATTGTACAGAGTTCTATAATTTCTAGTGCTTACTGGCTAACCTATATATCATAGCGGAGTAAGAACCACTGTGTTTGCTTAAGTCAGCTAATTTGTTTCTGCGCTCTTCAGTTCTTACGAACATCGAGTCAGCTCCTGGTTTGCAAGCTGCTTGTGACACGAGCCATCTTTATTCTAAGGCCATCTTATACCAACCAGAATAGCTCCTAGTCCTTCCTTAGAGCTCTCAGCTAAACCTGCACTGCAAATGACAAATAGCAGCACTTGTGGTCTACTGAATATGGAAGACCTGTCCTGCAGAAAAACTGGGAAACTTGGATCTGGGTTAGCATTGTAAGACAGAGTTTCAGGACATTTTTGAAAGTCAAAAAGGGAATTCAGAATGCTTAGTATGCAATAGTTGGGGCGGTGCTTGCCCAAGCATTGGAAGGAGTATTTTGTCCTGTGCTAAAAGTATAGTTTGACTGTTACTGTTACTGGAGTACTTGTTCACTAGAGTTACGAGCATCTAAAGGCTCTTGCACAGATTGAAGCATAAAAGATGTCATAAGAGACAGTCTCTCAGTATCCTCTAGTCCAGGTACTGGTGAGTAACATTATTAGCTGTCGTTCCAAGATGCTGTAAAGGGCAGTGCAATAAATGTCCTGGTGAACAAATACAAAACAAGGTGAGAGACTGCTTTTTCTCTAACACAAATGATAGCCAGTGTCATCAGCGAAACAGAACATGCTACATTTTATATGGCTTTATAATAGCTAATCCTCCTCATTCCTCATATAGATAAATACTTTTAGAAAGCTTTTAAAACATGAAAGAAGAGTTCAAAAACCGAAGAGAAACTTGCAGGCACATAGCAGTCATAGTTAGTGGTTTGCTAATAGCATCTTTTCTCCCTTTCTGTACAGGTTTAGAACAATGGAGGCTTTGAATAAAGCAAACACAAGCTTTGCTCTTGACTTTTTCAAACATGAGTGTCAGGAAGATGGTGACAAGAATATTTTGTTCTCCCCTTGGAGTATTTTATCTGCCCTGGCTACTGTTTATTTGGGAGCCAAAGGTAACACTGCAGATCAGATGGCAAAGGTGAGTCTGGGCTTCAAAAGGTAGCTGTCTAAAAGGGTTGATTTCTTGGAATAACATCCTCTATGCAAGAAATTTACTATGACGGAACCGAGGAAAGCCATAAGCAGAAAACTTATCTAATCAAAACTCTACACAGATACATGCCAGCTCCTGTCTCACCTCTGACATGCACTGCAATGAATAGACCAGTTATTCACTTGTGCAGGTCAAAGATATAGTCCAGTATAGTCTCTGGAAACAGGTCCCCAACAAATGAGAGAAGCGCCACCGGTGACATCGTCTCCTTTTAAATCTCATCAGCAGAAATAAGGGATCTTTATCCCAAAGCTCAGTAACTTGAGCGCTCACCAGGGAGAGGGAGGCCTTGATTCTCCTGCTACTCTGCCACAGACAATTCCCATCTCACATCTCAACTCTTTGAAAATGACCCCACACAAAAAGACTCTCCCCTATAGCTACTGTAATTTTTGCAATTTGCTAAACGTAAATCCACATCCACAAGATCAGAGAAGAAACACGGTGACACTACAACCCTTTCTTTGGGGTATGTCTTTCACAGGCAAAATCACTTACTGAAATCTCTGAGTCGCATTTGTACAAAGTTCTTAGCTTTAGCATGCAGCAGCGAGAACAGCCCCAACGCAGTTACCCAGCTCCCCTCGAAGGAGGCGAGGCTTATAAGTTTGCATCTGCTAAGGCAGAAGATGTTGTCCGACCTGCTAAGGCAGTGATCTAACTCCTGATTTACAGGACAAAACCGGGCCAGTAGGGTAAAAAAAGAAAGGAGCAATCTTCTGTTAGGAAGAAGGGAAAATAAAAAAAAGCATGGCTCTTCTGAAAAATGTTCCAAGGTTGGACGTACCTCTTCAGAGCCTGGGTAAGGTGCACATGCCCAGAGCAAGGGATTTAAGGCATGACATTGCCCCCATAGTTCTCATGATTTCTGACATACAGCAGCACTCTGTTTAGACTTCTGCTTTGATAGTCTCCATGTGGAGTTAACAGGTTCTTCCCAGGTATTAACTGGTCAGCTCAGGGCAAAACTCAAAGCAGGCAGATTCCTCTAGAATGCCAGTTAGATGAGAGTTTTGCCCTGCAACCATCAGCTTAGTGTGTTCATGCCATTTTGTAGACATGGGTCTCAAGGTCTAACCAAAGATTTCACATTCAGTCAGGTCTGGACACAAGACTAAAATCTGAGTTTGACTCTCTTTAACTCCAGTCCCATGACATCACTGAAAGATTTTACTGAAACAGCAAAATTCTATCACTGCATTTATGATTGCTTTTTTCCACTATAGGTACTTCACTTTAACAAAGCTGAAGGAGCCAGAAACATCACCACAACCATAAAAATGCAAGTGTATTCCAGAACGGAAGAGTGTCTATCAAATCGATGTGCCTGTTTCCAGAAGGTAACTCCCCAAGTCTAGTGATCAAGCTATGGGCATGGTCACATCTTCTCTTGCTTGTATTTTCCTTCCACATTTGCATTTGTCTACGTTTGCCTTTCTCAGATATAGTGTACATAGTTAATTGGTACAGCATCCTGTGATACCTTCTTCATCTAACGCAATACTTATTACATGCTTCCCCTTTTTAGGCAGAATTGCAAAAACTAACCTCAAATTTGCAAAATTTAAAATATAATGTTAGCGTTCTCTGTCAGTGTATCTCCTGATCTTTTTCCTTTAGCTTTAAGGAGAGATTTCTTTCTCAAATTATCACTGTTCAATAGCTAGCTATTTAGCAAAAACATGTTCTTTGGACAGGCAGGGTTTCTACCCCAGAGAGCTAATCACAAGAACAGACGTGCCCTCCCACGCATTGGATTGCAGCATCAAGACAACAAAAAACAGGGTATTAACTTTTCCAGGCTACCTGTGCTTGGTAGGTAGCCTTCTTCAGAAATGAGTCTCCATTTCAGCTGACTAGTTAACAAAACTGATTGACATGTTGGAATTTCCCAAGATAGACCAGTTGCTTGCAATAAATCTTCAGAGAAGTGGAAATCATTATAATCCTGAGATATTTCTTTGACATACTGGCAGGCATCTTGTACCAAAGTATACATAATTTAAGATAGCAGAAAAATAAAGAAAAGCAAATGTAATCCCTCTGAGTCAGTAAAGCAAGTTTTTCTCATTGACAATTCAACCATGGTGGCATCAAGCCCTTCTCCCTGCTCTTTCTTGTCATCCTTATTCTTTGTGGGAGTGAGCCATTTCTCTGCAGTCTGCCCACAAAGCCCCAGCGGTCATGATGAATGGCAACATGGATATGCATCCCACAGCCAAATCCATGGCAGGAAGATTTATTTTAGGGGCTACGTCAACAACCCATTTGCACTGCGTGAACAGGAGAGGGATTGTTCCTCATGAGTAATCCCTGCCCAAATTGTAAGGATCGCAGAGCGCTGCAGGTAGGGCAAAGGAATCGTTTTAACAGTTTAGAAATTTAAGTGTCTGTTCATGCCTCTGATTCTGATGTAATGACAAGTTGAATACAGCACAGGTCCAGATTTTTAGTTTACTAATTCACAGCTTATCTTCCTTGAGCTTGGCAGAGAATTTGAGTCCACATTCATTTAATTCTGTTACTTCAATATAATGAATTTATTGCAATTACTGCAACACAAAAAAAAATTAACAAAATATTAACATTAAGAGCAAGATTAAGAAATTCAGGACCAAACTTTCCATGTAATACACTTGAATTTCATAAATTAAAGGAGTCACACAACCAAATCTTCATGCATCGTTTAACAATTCCATTCTGTCTCTTGCTCTCTGGATATACTTAGTTTCCCAGTCTCCACTTAGAAACCCTTAAGTGTTTTACACAGTTCAGGCTCTTACCACTTTCATTCTGAGACACTCACAGTGTCTATACCATATCTGCAACTTTTGATACTTTCAAGTTATTCTTTTAATAGTTGTCTGGTTTAGAACACCTTCTGTGTTGCAACACAGGTAACAGATCACCTCAACAGAAATACTTTNCTCTGGATATACTTAGTTTCCCAGTCTCCACTTAGAAACCCTTAAGTGTTTTACACAGTTCAGGCTCTTACCACTTTCATTCTGAGACACTCACAGTGTCTATACCATATCTGCAACTTTTGATACTTTCAAGTTATTCTTTTAATAGCTGTCTGGTTTAGAACACCTTCTGTGTTGCCATACAGGTAACAGATCACCTCAACAGAAATACTTCACATGCTGCTGCACGAAGAAAGAAATCAGAAATTTTGAACTACTTTACACAACGGACGAGTAACTTTTTTTTTTTCCTTTTCTTCAAGACAGAAATTGGCAGATCAGATAATATCCATACTGGGTTTAAAGCCCTCAACTTTGAAATCAACCAACCGACTAAAAATTACCTGCTTAAAAGTGTCAATCAGTTATATGGAGAAAAAACATTGCCTTTCAGTAAGGTAGGTAGGCCATTTATTCAGATTACGTAGTGTCATTTAACCTTTATGATCTATCTGCAACAACTTACTATACTTCTATATATTTTAATTACATCTGCAAATCATGTTGTTATTCTTAACATAAATATTTTCTATGAGACTCTTCCTGAGACTTTGGACACTAAAATTTTAGTTTTATGGGATGTGTATCTAATTTCAGGGTGACTTGCAAATGTGGTTAGGTGCAAAGATTTAAATGGAATATTTCCACTACAAAATATTTTGATCCTTCGATAAAATGCTGCGCTTGTAGTCTATGTCATTTTTATCATGTTTTCTCTCTACTTGGCTGTAGCTATTTATTAGCAACCATATTGACAGGCAAAAGGCATAAGATAGCTGTTGCTTTTGCACTGCAGGAATACTTACAGTTAGCCAAGAAATATTACAATGCGGAGCCACAGTCAGTTGACTTTGTGGGAGCAGCAGATGAAATCAGAAGAGACATCAATTCCAGGGTCAAACACCAGACTGAAGGTAAGTTCCAGCTTCTCCTCTCCCAATTTGAAAAGAAGCCATTTTGGCATTGAATAAAGTCTCTCTACTCAAGGGGCCCAAGGCAGGTAAACAATTCACCTCAGAAAGGTAAATCAGATCAGTTTTCCTCAAGTAGTCATCTGCTGACAAGCTCTTACTAAAATTAGTGTCTTCCGTCTGAATGTGGGAGGAATGTGGCTTACTGTTATTTGTAAATCAAGATTACCTCAGTAATAATCTCAAACTAGACGCGTGTTTTATCAGCACTTACAATTTCCTTGGCTTACATCTGCGGAAATTGTGCCAACACTTACTCTGAAACAGTAAAACTGCACAAATGTGTAAATGTCCCTCTGTTTTCTGTAGGTAAAATCCAAAATCTGCTGCCTCCTGGATCCATAGATTCACTTACCAGACTAGTCCTGATAAATGCGCTCTACTTCAAAGGAAACTGGGCAACAAAGTTTGAAGCTGAAGCTACCAGGCAAAGGCCTTTCAGAATAAACATGGTACGGCAATAGACTGACCTGTATCCTAGACCGCAGGTAGAAAAAGCAGTGAAAAAGATGAGGGACAGAAATTCCTGTCAGTCTTCAAATCCACATAAATTGGGCATGAAAGTTATTTCATTTAATGCATACACTATATTTTCCTCACCGCATCTTCAGCACAAAGACTGCACACACATACTGGCACCTGAGCCACAAGTAAAATTGCTAGAATCTGACTTGCAACAAGCTTCCACTCTCTGAAGGCAGGGAAAACAAGGAGCTGAACAAAAACTGTATAGGTTAGTTCTTTACATTTTTCTTTTCAACCATATAACAAATCAGAGTGGAATACAGCTTGGTTAACAAGTGTCATCTGAGACAGCTTAGATAACCTGCCTAGCCTCCAAGTGCCTTTCCAGAAGAGAAGAAGTCCTCTGTAGATCCTGCGTCCTACCACTTAGAGCCACAAGGATGTCTCAGAGACACCAGGAAGCTTGTACAGCAAATACAACAAACTTCCACCGTGCTACTTACAACTCAGTCCTTTACTGTTAAGTCAGAGTACAAATGGTAAACATCTAATTTGATTTGTTGCAGCATACAACTAAACCAGTGCCAATGATGTACCTGAGTGATAAATTTAACTGCACCTACATAGAATCAGTCCAGACTGACATTCTTGAGCTTCCGTATGTCAATAACGACCTCAGCATGTTTATCCTGCTACCAAGTAGCATCACCGGCCTACAAAAGGTAAAGCAACCAAGAACTTGGGAAATCAAGTAAATAATTACATTCCTGCTTTTCACATATTTTATGCATGTCTGAGGTAAAAGACCAGGTTGCAGTAATGTTTCTAGGGAGGAGGGTACTGATCAGGCTCAGGGAAAAGCAAACCCGAAAATTGGTCAAGCAACATAAACTTGATCCTCTTGGAGCTCAGACTAGGTATCTTGCTCTTGGCAGCTGGCACTTCTGTACTTTCTACTGTTCATCAGATCTGGAAACAGGTGCGCCAAACCCCACAAGACAACTCTTCTTCCAGCTGAACAAAACTGAGGTCAGAAAGCCAGCCCTGCTGAGATGTCTGTACTGATTCAGACAGCTATGATTTCATTAAAAAAAAAAAAAGACAAATTGGCCAGCCTCCATTACTTTCCAGGATGTCTAGAGCTAATACATAGCTTTAGACACTGCCACCTTCTGTAAAGAGTCAGATCCTGCCTTTGCATAATAAACTTACGAAATTCACATTTATGTTAGTGGGTGTTCTGTAGAAAAAAGCTCTTTTCAGTAAATTCTAAAATGTTGGGAAGACAGAAATGTGAACAGCAAATCAAATAGACTATTGTTACTCGACACAGATGTTTTTGTTCTACAACTACTTAACCCTGCTATACTCCCTGGCAATTACTGCAAACAGTTCAAATACTGCATTGACCCACTGTAGAGCAATATACGCCTTTCTAGTCAAAAAGATCTCCAAACTGGTCTTTCACTACTGTTTTTTTTGTACTTTTACAACAGCTTGCAAAGTTCTCCATTTAAGAAAAGAGAAGAAATAGTCCTTAGGGCACAGGTTTTTGAACATAATGTAATTTTCTGATTCTCTTTTTACTAACTGCAGCTAGAAAGAGAATTGACTTTTGAAAACTTGTCTGCATGGACCAGCCCAGAATTAATGGAGAAAATGAAAATGGAAGTTTATCTGCCCAGGTTCACATTAGAAGAGAAATATGACCTCAAATCTACTTTGAGCAGGATGGGGATTCAAGATGCTTTCATTGAAGGTCAAGCTGATTTCACGGGAATGTCAGAGAACGGTGATCTGGTTTTGTCACAAGTGTTTCACAAGTGTTATCTGGAAGTCAATGAGGAAGGCACAGAGGCAGCAGCTGCCAGTTCAGCAACACTGACATCACGAAGTCTTGGTGCTACTGTTATTTTTGTGGCAGATCACCCTTTCCTCTTCTTTATCAGGCACAACAAGACCAAGAGTATCCTCTTCTTGGGAAGGTTCTCCTCCCCCTAGCAACTAGACTATTACTAAACAGGCTCTTGCAACAACAACGAACGAAATACATATCACGAAGAGCGTCTCAATAGTCTGTGCACTTCTTAATTTTACTGTATTGTTGACAAATCTCTCAATGTTAGAGCAGAGCACAGATTAAAAATAACCTGGAATTCAAGCCTCTGGCTCATTTTCCTGGCCAAAGAACCTGAAAATGGTAGCAGCACACCAGAAGCACCAAACTGTGCACAGAACAGCATCGATGCGTCTTTTCAGTGCTTTCTGAACCAGAACTGCCACAATGCAGAACAGACTAAGTTGACCTAAACCAGTAATTCCCAACATACTTTCTTTGGTACCTAAGAAGAAAAGAAACAGGAAAAACTCCTTCCTGCAGAATGCTGCTGCATCTCCAGTGCTTTCAGCACACTAAGCTGGTCATCCCAGAAAGGCTACCTCGCCTACATTCTTGTCAGTTTTATATCAACTTTGCAGCCTGGCACAGCCAGTAATGAAATAAACCTGCAAAATCCTCTGTTTTCCTGATACTGGTGCTTCTTTCTTGCATGCAAAGGGGATAACACATGTACTTTATAATCTCTTTCCCACAGCAATTGGAAAGTATTGAATAATACTATAGAATTGGAGGAAACTAAAACACATGTCCCCTGAAATCTTCTTCTTCGTAACCCTTCATGCTTTCAACACTGTTGCCAGCCCAGCACAGCACTGCTTTACTCCCATTTTTCTTTGTCACTTATTTCACTGGTTTGAGGCAAGATCAAACTAGAAAATCAAGCATGGAATACTAACTTCCTAAGTGCATACTGGAAGATTACATGCAAATCCCCCAGTAGACACTTACACCCGTCACAGCTCTTTCTCCTAAGGAGGAGATTGTCCTAATCAACCATGCACATTTGCATGGTATGCTTCTAACATTCTGAATTCAGAACAGAAAGCAAAGGACTGGGTCTCCTACAGGACTTGCACACACAACCAGCATCTTACTAGAAATATCACTTCTTGGATAGTCTCCAACAGAGGAGACTGCTGACTGTCACTGTGTCCCTTCTGTTTTCTTCCACGTGACCAGCTGCTTCCAGGGTCCCATCTGGCTCTGCTTCCCAAATGGGAAGGAGCATAGGAAAAGTGTTGTGAAGCAAGTTCTTTATTGTATACCCAATACGACCTCAACGGCACTGCTTTTTGCCTGACTCAGCTGTGAAACATACCACAGGATCCCTGTGCATTCAGGTGCAATTCTGCCACGCCCTGCTTCACCTAATGCAAGGGCTTCATATCCCCATGACCAAGCCCTTTAAGCCCTTCCTGGTGCACCTCAGGAATAAAGACAGGAAAGCCACACCTGAGAGGCCAAGGAGGAACAAAACCATGACAACATGCATCCAAACTCACTCGCAGGCCTTTAAAGCCAACGCAAATGTCAGTCACCTTTTCTCTCTCCTTCAACTATTTTAAACGTGATTGCAAAGATGACAGAGTTAATGTCCTTTTGGCAGGACCAGATCAATACCAAGCGGCAATGGCCACAAAACTTGGAGAGTGAGTTGCATATTAGGGAACAACCTTTTCCAGCAGAACAGCATTGGAGAATGTTGACCAGAAACGCTGGGAAATATCTATCCTCGGAAGGGTTGTGACTAACCTTATCTACTGATGGCTCTGCTCCAATAAGGAAGTTGACCTCTGGATGTCCCTTTCGATTAACATGTGGATTCTTTCTCTTGTCAACACCCGTTCTGCCTTACCACCTCCCTTTCTCATCCTCCCTGGTATCCTTGCATCTTGATTAGCTTGCTCACTCTCAGCATAACTCTCTGGGACTTGGAGTCTCCTGGTTTGGGCTTTCCCATCACCTAGCCATTCGTCTGACCTTTCTCCTATCCTGATTTCTTGATGACTTACTTACTCATCATACTAAAACCAACACTTTTTTATTTCTGGCATTTCTTCATTGCCTTGCACAACACTGATTTCTGCCACTTTTTTAGAAGACTTGACCCACACCGTTCCTGTAATCAGGCTTGCAGCAAAATGCTTAGCACACAGTGCAGTTTCCTTCCTTTCCTCCATTCCCCTTCCACTGTTCCCCAGGCTTAAATAGTTGTTGCCACCACTTTCTCCTTCTTCCACCCTCCAACAGCAGCCCAGCTCTCTTCTGGGACTGCAGAGTGACAACTACTGTGTCATGTTTGTCCCCACTGTATTTTTTCACTCCATCCTTGCCGGAGCCTGACCAGTGGTGTTGTTCCAGTCCTTGCCCTCCTTCACTACATACAAGTGCTGTGCATTAACTCAGTGTTTTGCAGTGTTTCTCTCAAATGATTCCCAGCCACGGTTGCAATCAGAATTCTTCACCAACACAACCAGTGGGGTGTCTGTCCCTTACCCTGAATGGTCCCTAATGGCTTTGCCTCTGCCTATGTTCCTAATGATACTTAGTCTGAAGCTGGACTCTCAGTGCCTAATTCAATCACTAAGCTCTTGGCGTTTTATGCTGATGTACCTCATTTGAAACCCAGGAATCACAGCCGCGCAAAGCCAGAAAGGAGAATCAGGCCTACAGTATCTGCTTATATCCATAAACAGAAAACAAGCATTCTAGTTGTGTAACCTTTTTATTAGAGTCATTTATTTTAAACATCAGGCCAGTTGTCTCCACAACAGCAGAAGACCATTGGAATGGGCGAACAGTTCCCCTATCCCATCAATAGACTATCACGGTGTAACAGTAGATCTGAGATTATAATACCTACTGTCCTTTTGAAATGTCTAAAACTGAAAAGTGACAAGGTCAACAAGGAGGACAATGTTGCATAAGATCTTCTGGGGATTGGTAGAAAGGACCTTTGAACAGGCGGAAACAGCCTGGATACAGGGGAGAAGGAAAGGGAGGTGCAAGCAGTACTATATATCTAAATGTATTCATTGCTTAACACACAAACACAGAACCTGACTGAGGACAAGACTTAAATCTTCTCTCTCACAGGATCAGAGGTAAATATTTAAATCAATTTAAGTAACTTTTCTGATGCTTCTAGAAAGTGTTCTGCAGCTTGCATGACTGTATAGGTAAATTATAACATACCAGTGTTATACTGTGTTATTCTTGCCTCATGTTTTTCTAGATATCAACCCTTAGAGAAAATCCTGTGAGGTTAAGAAAAATTGCTAATTCAGGCCAAAAATGATCACAAGAAAGAAAATTTTCTCAGGGCAGTGACTGTCTTCTTATTAATTAAAATCTTCAGTTTGACAATGGAGTCCCATACTTCAGGTTAGGAACAGGCCATTTCCATTCTGCAAAGGCACAGCACTGCGCATTATCAGGTCAGGGACTCAGAGGAGTATTCTTTTGTGGAAAACAGAGAAATTTTCATTCTGATGCTCTCTTGGTCATGTTCTCCAAGGAAAGGAAATCACTCTGTAGTAGAGATTTGGTACTGAGATCACATTGACTGCCAGAAGACCTGTAGTGGTTTGGCGACAAAACACTCGATAAATACCTGTAGACTACAGAGATTGCCCCACAATTTCTGCAGCTCCATGCCATAGATAATAATAATAATAATAAATAATAAATTTCTGGTCTCTTGACTGGAAAACAACATGAGGCAGGTACTACTGGGCAGATATTTTAAAGTCTGGAATACTCATAACCTCGAGGAATCTGGGGAAAATAAAATTGCTGGAACATATAGAAGGGGTGGTTGCTCAAAATCATGAATAAAACTCCATCGATCTAAAAGCAAATAACAGCTTTGCCATACGTGACACTACTTAGAATGGGTGGTTGGCCAGGAAAAGCAGACAAGTCTAAACACTTTATTAGTGTCAGCTCTCAATTCTATACAGATCCAAAATGAAGTAGTGGGAAAATCGGGTGTGTTGTGAACCTATGTACTAAAACATCCTTTAAATTATCTTGGGAATTGAATTGCTTGAATTACTTCAATGAATCTTTAGTTAAGGACAAAAAGGAATAAAAAACCCTGCAGCTTACAAATCTGCATATTTTTGAAAACCAAAGGCAGAAAGAAACACAAAGAAAACTGCAGCTTTATAAAAGAGGAAATACCTACAATTATAGAAAAATATTATCAAGCTAACAAAAACCATAAAAGAAATTGCTGCTCCTAACAGGTGGCGAAGTTCTGTATGGAAGATGAAAGATACAACTGGGCTATTAGTTTTAGTGGGTGCCAATGCATTGTGTTGCATACGTAACATTTCTCACTAACATGAACTGCATACATAATTTTAAACATTCAAATAGTACAATTCTCTCTGTTGCCTCTTTCCAGGTTGCAGCAATGGAACTGGTGTCAACATCAGTTGGCAAGTTTACAGTTAATCTTTTCAACGAGCTGAATGAGAGCAACAAGGGCAAAAACATTTTCTTTTCCCCTTGGAGTATATCATCTGCTCTGGCTCTGACGTACCTGGGTGCAAAAGGCAATACAGCAACAGAGATGGCAGAGGTAGGTTGCTCTATAAGACATACAATCCATACAATACCTAGCTCCTGTACTGGCTGCAAAATTTAGTGTTAAGTAGAAAAACTTGCCACCACAATGACAAGGAACCAAGGCAGACCAGAGAATGTAACAAGTGAAAGGCAAATATTCATAGCAGGTCCCTCACTTGTCCACTAAGAGAAAATGTCCTGCAGGTACCACACACTGAGCACAGAGGTCCTCTGAACCTGACTTCTTCTAAATCATTTTACACTCTCTCATTTATCCTGTGATTCTGTGACTCTGCCAAAGATGGGATATTCCCTTTGACATGAAAACAGCTGATGCCAGTAGCTAGAATTGTCAGAAGGCTTGCAGATCCCAGCACCCTCCCTCTCCCCTGGCCAGGATGCATCTTTCTGTCTTGATTTACTCTTTCCTAAACAAATGCCTCCTGACAATCCAGCAGCAAAATAGAGAGGGCTTTTTTAACTGCACATGCCCCGACCCAATCCATCTCCTAATGCTGCATGGCCACACTGCTGGCTCACGGGCTTAAAGGGAGCTGTGGTGCTCAGCACTGTTCAGCACTCTCCTCTGTGTCACTGCATGCCCATTCAGGTGCTGTTGTACCATTAGTGCGGGGAGAGAACCATCTGAGTTTGCACAAACGCATTGCTATTTCTGAGAACAACAGCTGCAGAAGGGAGTTCAGCCTTGCAGCGTGCAGACAGAAGAGTGCTGCGTTGATGCTTTGGGAGGGGGACAGTGCTACTCATTGTTACTCTACGGGATTTACATATACCACAGTTTCGGCATCCCTTTGATTAGTCATCTAAGCAGCAGACAGGACAGTGAGTTATCATGTGGAGCAAAAGAAGACAACCATTTGATGTGCATTTGTCTTTAAGTCACACCAGTTCCTTCATGTCTATTTCTTACCTTTGGAAATTCTGCTTGCAGGTTCTTCACTTCACTCAAGCAGCAGGAGCTGAAGGCTCTGCTTCTGTGGTCAGACCTTCTCGGGGGAGACCAAAGAGAAGAAAAATGGTATCTATTAGAACTGAAATCCCAAGACAAAAGATCTCCAGAATCAGAATGTCCAGATGCAGCTTTAGGAGTCCAGTATTTCTTGTCTGCATCCCTTTTTAAAGTACAAAACCCAGCATACTTCACAACAGGTTCAACATCAGTTCCTTTCACTCAAATGCTCGGAAGCATGGAAGGACAAGTCACTGGGATAGTCTGGAAGGTTTGCTATATGACAAATCAGTTAATCAAGTCATAAACAGAGCCCTGCAAATTACAGTGATGGAAAACTTGGAAAAATAAAAAGTGAGAGGAACCCAAATCCCTCTTCCATGTACATCACAGGATCACAGAATGGCAGGGGTTGGAAAGGACCTCTGGAGACCATCCAGTCCCACGCCCCTGCTAAAGCAGGTGCCCCTAGAGCAGGTTGCGCATGAATGCATCCAGGAGGGTTTCAAGTATCTCCAGAGAAGGAGACTCCACAGCCTCTCTAGGCAGCCTGTGCCAGTGCTCTGTCACCCTCACAGTAAAGAAGTTTTTCACTTAGCATGTTTTGAAAACTCAATGCAAAAATGCGATTGCTGAATGTATGTTTTCTCTTTCTAAGGATCCTGAGCACACGCAATCTGAAGATATCCATTCTGGCTTCAAAGAGCTCCTGACTGCCATCAACAAACCCAGAAGCACCTACTCTCTGAGAACTGCCAATCGCATCTACGTGGAAAAAACCTTCCAGTTATTGCCTGTAAGTTAAATCTCAGAGAGGAGTAGGAAAAGGTGCAAAAAAATATTTCTGATTTTAATTACTTGCGATTAGTAGAATAAGTTTGAAGCTGACCCTGAATACTGCAAACAAAGAATCCTGGATTCCAGTGATAAACTTAACTGTAAAATAGCAATCAGTCTGCTCACAGTATTTAAAGATGCATTGCACTTTGTAGTGTAGGGATTCCTTTCAAGAAACATGGCTTTATTATTGGGACCTCCAATAGACACAATTGTAAATGAGACATTAAAATAAGCACATCCACGGGATGTGCATAGCCTTCCTCGCTTCTCCAAGTAAAAGTAAGAACAAAAGAAGGGAATTTCCTGTCATTTGGTTATTTGTTTGTTAACTTACAGTCCAACAGAGAGTAACAAGCAAGATCCTGCAGTCCTCTATGCCCAATAAGCTATCAAGAAGTCCAAGAGCTAACAACTTCCCTTTGGGACTGAAAAATCCAGTATAGTATAGAACTTATTTCTTTTACTTTTTTTTTTTTTCCTATTTTTCAGAGATACATACAGCTCAGTAAGAACTACTACAAAGCAGAGCCACACAAGGTTAACTTTAAGACAGCACCAGAACAATCCAGAAAGGAAATTAACGCTTGGGTTGATAAACAAACTGAAGGTAAGCTGAGCATGCAGAGAAAGAGCAGCACTTAAGCAGCTTCAAATACCTGATCCAGATCTGGTGAGCTCCTTGGGAAGACTCCCATTGACTCTGCTGTGCTCTGCATCACCAGGTCCTCAGGCACAACTGCTGCCCTGGCGCTGCACCCATGCACCACACACAGAGCAAGCAGAGGGGAAAACCACCTCTGCCTACCAATGTGCTCCCAGGGAGGGTAGGGACACTGCACTGACCAGAGGTGCTGGCCTCTTTTCACACGGCATAAACAGCTGGCGAGGTAGTATATGGCTTTCCATTTCCAGCTGCTAGCCATGAAGCTGTGACATTTTTCTGGGGAAGGAGTCAATCCCTTCCAGATAGCCAGGAGAACTGGGCAGCAAACCACTTTGGAAACTGTAAACAGACTAGCTGATGTATGTCAGAAGAGTATTTAGGGAGTAGGGCACCGTGCATGGACTTCTTCACTAAGGAATTGAACTGAGAGAAAAAACAATCAAAACATGTCCTCACTGCACTACACTGGAATAAAACCTGACTCTTTTGATTCCAAAAGGCAAAATCAAGAATTTGCTGGGTTCAAAAGACGTGGTAAACTCCACCATGCTGATCCTTGTAAATGCCGTTTACTTCAAGGCAGAATGGGAAGTGAAATTTCAGGCAGGAAACACAGAATTGCAACCCTTCCGAGTGAGCAAGGTAAGTTCCTCTGGTATCCTTCTTACAGTAAACAGAATGGTGACAACAGCTACTGCTGAAATGTTTCCATTTTGTAAGTGTTTAAGGTATCCCTGTGATAAGTAGACTCTTTGTAAAAAGCTGGTTACAGCAAAATGTGTCAGTGCTCAGTTCACTGCAACATCAAGATGCTGCTCAGGTAAATGTTAATGAGCTCCACGTAACAGCTACTGTTTCCAAAAGCACTAGAGTCACTGAAGACCTTTTTGTAGAACAGCGCTAAACGGGTTAGATTGTAAAAACATAATTTTGAGAGTCCAAGCTTCATGGACAGGAGCTACATGGCATGCCATGGGTGCGTATTGTACCCGGGCCTCTGTGCTGTGCAGCCTACCTAGCGTGAACACACCCGCTCAAATACAGCTGCAACAGGGTGCCCTGGATGGGTGCATGGTCAGGCAAGACTGGAAGAAACATTAGTGTCATGTTTCCAGAAAAGATCTCAATAAATTCACATGAAAAGACAAGAGCTCTGTGCAATTTCCAACAACTGTAGCTTCTGCCTTCTGATCAGTACTTACATGTTGGCTGCTTCCCTGAATGAAGGGGCACAGATGTTACGAGACGTTACATACTCCTGCAAAGGTAACTGCTTGTCAGAAACTCCCCTAAACATGACCCCCTTTGCTCACATATTAGTGTTATCTTCTGTTAAGCATTCTGACATAAACAGCATTCAGCTAGTCAATTTTATTGCCAGAGAGACGAGACCACAGAAAAACTGCACACCATTTGTCCTCTTAAACCATAGCTGTTTCTCTGCCATAGTGTTGTAAGACTATATCCCATACATGCTCCATCCCCCTAATCCTTGCAGGCATTTCTAACTCCTTCCTCCTCTGTGGGGTACTGTGCATGTTCTGGGGAGAAAATAGGTCAGTTAATCCCACAACAAAATGCTCTGGGACAAACACCAAGACAAGCAATATTGTCAAATCAAGAAAAACTTTGGAAAATGAAAAACAAATCGCTGTTATAAAAGCTGCTTGCAGAAGTTTCCCCTCCCTCCACTTCGCTGAGTCATCATCACCCTTCCTCTCAAGGAATGATTTCTAACTGATAAATAAATATTTCACAGAACAAGACCAAGACTGTGAAGATGATGTACATGAGACATACGTTTCCAGTTCTCATCATGGACACAATGAATTTCAAAATTATTGAGTTGCCATATGTGAAACGTGAACTCAGTATGTTCATCCTCCTTCCTGATGACATCAAAGACAGCACGACGGGTCTTGAACAGGTAAAAAAGTATGTTACGTCCATTTTGTATCACCACCCAGTCATTAAAAAAAAAAAAGACAGGCTGCGACAGTATCTGCCCCTCTGAGAATGTGCTGTTTGATCTCTTCCATTAGCTGAATCAATTTCTTTTAATATATGTCTAATCCTGCTCTTGATGTCCCAAGAAAGTTCCTCCACAATAAGTACCCTCAGTTTGGTAAGAACTGAAGACAGTCAACACTGAGCATAATCAGATGCTTAGCTCTTCAAAAGCCCAAAGCCTGACACCCAACCCTACGTGATCTGCAAGGGTTAAATCTCCCTGCACTGCACATTCAGGAGGGACAGTACTGTACACAGCCTCTTCCTGACACAATGTGCACATGGAACAGACACCTCTTCTCCATGGCCTGGAAGTTTATTCACCATCTTGTTCTTACTCTGATTGGCACCCAACATATTCATTTACTGTCTCAAAAACTAGGATTTTGGTGAGACTGCATTTGCTACAATAACGAGATCTACCGCTGTAGGTACTAAATTGTGTGATTGTTAAATTCTTGGCATCTATCAAGTCTCAAATGCCTGTTGCACACCCTGCCTCTGCTCATCAGTAAAGCCAATTTACATTTCATACTTTCAGCTAAATGTTAAATTCACCATTTAAAAACTGTTTAATTCATTAAATTGCCATAAAAATGATTAATTCATAGTTAATTAATTGCTTTTTCCTTGCAAACATCAAATTCCTTCTCTTTCTTAAATGATAGCTGGAAAGAGAACTGACTTATGAGAAGCTGTCCAAATGGACTGATTCCAAGAAGATGACCGAAACTCTTGTGGATCTGTACCTACCTAAATTCACAATGGAGGAGCAATATGACCTCAGTGATAATCTGAACAGCATGGGAATGCACAGTGCCTTCAGCACAAATGCTGATTTCAGTGAAATGGCAGAGAACGGTGATGTGATGATCTCCAAAGTTTTTCACAAGTCTTTTGTTGCAGTTGATGAGAAAGGCACTGAGGCAGCTGCTGCTACTGCTGTTATTGTAGGACTAACAAGTGGACCTATCAGCCATGTTCTGAAATTTAAGGTTGACCACCCTTTCCACTTCTTCATCAGGCACAACAAATCCAAAAGCATCCTCTTTTTTGGCAGATTCTGCTCTCCCCTAGAATGAGTTATTACTTGCTTCCAGACAGCACCCAAGGTTCACTGTTGAATGGCAAAATGTGAACCGCAGTGTTAAAAGCTCAACTTTAAGCCACGTAGCCGTACATACTGAAAGTGCACATCCTTTTTCTTACCCCCCAAGACAGCACCCAGACACCACCCTATGCCTCAAATACCATCCCTCTACTGCTCCTGTCCATTGTTCTAAAGAAACAGCCCTTCACAGAAAGCAGAGTGCAGAATTTTGCTCCCTTGCATCAAACCTGCTCTTCTGGCTTTGTTGTTCCAGAGTAAGGTGGAGCCATGAAAGCTCCCTGCACACAGGCCATCAGTGCTGACTTCAACAGAAATGCAGTTCATCTTCTTGAGTATCCCAGAGAGGAAAAAAAAAATCCCTGAAAGAAAAGAACTTTTAGAAATCTGTATGCTCTCTTTTCCTCACTGGGAAACCTGTATTTGCATTACAAAGCAGTTTCATTACGTTCATTTCAAATTTAAAGACTGTTGGAAATTAACAAAATTTAATACAAACCCAGAATAATCTCAAAAGATTCCCCTGTCTCACTGCGTGTATACAGACACATAACATTCATTCTCTCCTGCCCTTGCGACTTTATGAAAAAATGAGGCAGCAAGGGAAAGTGGTCCAGCCCTTAACATTTCATCACTGGCTTCCAATCTCCTCGCATTTTTTTCCTCATTTTTCTAAACTTTGTAGGTTAAGGTTGCTGAGAGTTCCAACCAGTAAAAATGCTAAGAAAACTATGAAGAACATGCTTCTTGCTACCTCTTATTAATATGCAATCTAAACCCTTTGGAATTAAAATTTGCTTCCTCTTTTAAATTTAAGCTAATTATACCTGCTTCCTGGCTAATATCTGCACACTTTCCCTGCTATCTGTATCATTGAGCAATGTATCATTTATGTAACGATTTATGATGAATTATGTAGCTTATGAGTGCATCTCAGCAAAGATAGTCACGGTATTGATAGAAACACCGGTGAGCTTTTGACTGATGCTTTACTTCATAATTTTACCATGATCTGCATTTAATCCAATAAATGAACTTAGAGTTGTGTTTGTGCTGTTCAGGACACTGACTTACCTGGTTCTCTTAGAGCATCATGTAAGGTGCACGGCTGGAGCACGCTTCCGTTCTTGCCATTCCAAATCATCTCCATTGACAAAGCTGACACACTTAGTGTCTTATTTCCACTAAGCTCCAAACAGCCCCCAAAACGCCTGTTATTCAGCATGTTATCATAGGCGTTTACTAAACATACCAAATCAAATTAAACTCTCTGATGAGCAAGTTTTTGCTCACTGAGTCAAGGCATTTGAACTTTTCTTTTTAAGCATTCATTTTCCCATTTTGGACCACTGTTTACTGCACTATCAGCCCCCCAGGACCACTCAGGAGGCTTGTTTTCCTGTCACAACACACTAGAAATAAAAGATCTGGGTAGAGCCTATAGCCCGGAAGAACAGCTGCCAAACATCTCTTTTGCCCATGTACAATAGCGTACAAGGAATGTTGCACTGGCAACATCAGTTTCCTCCACTGGCTTGAGAGGGCAGCAGTTGTGCTTTCTTGTGACCACGAGGAACAGCATAAAGTTTTGTAGCCATTGTGGTACTCAGCAACCACGTCAAACAATATTATCTAAGTCAACAAGATTTGAATGCAGGAGGGAAGTACTGTGAAAACATTCACTTTTAGCAAAATCCCACTTATAATTACAATTCACTCCACCCCCACAAAAGGTATTCTGTTTGGAAATACATCTCCACCCAACAAAGCATACCCGCATCTTCTTCCCCGTACAAAGTTCTCCTGCTAAAATCAGTGCCCTCCCTTGCCTGAAGCCCTCAGCTCAGGCTTCAGCTGTCTGTCATCCAGGACCCACCTTGGTGCAGCCCAGATGTGTGCTATTGACTCATCTTTACTAAGAATTTTATTGTTTAGGTGTGGAAAAGCACACAAGTGAAGGCAATGCAAAACACACACAGAGAAGTTATTGTCAGGATGGAATAGTCAGCATAGTAAGGCTTCAGGAGGAGAAACACTTGCAAGAGGAGGTATAAAATCTCAATTTTTTAAAAAATTAAGATTTGGAAGCCAACAACTAGCAGCATTGATGCTGAGCCTCTTCTACAACGCAACAAAGACCAGCCCTCCTCCACTTGAGTGATGCCTGGCCAGCAAAGACTCATTAGGATGGTAAACATGTTAATTCTTAGCCTTGTAGCATGTTAATCTTATCTCTCTGCTGTGTGTATTCCCAATTACTGGGAACTCTTAAACTGTGCATACACAGTTTGTAGAGTCATTTCACGTAAAAGCAAAAGTTGCCCAAAGAAGTGGGAAGAGTGCCATGCCAAACCAAACGAAAGGCTTCCCATGCTAATTTTTGTGCATCCCCTCACTCATACCACACTGCAGGGGTCTGCAAAGCAATATCTCTGAGGCCCTCTGAGGAACTATGGCATGGTGTCCGCCAGCTGGTTAGAGATGCAAAGGGTCAAACAGGCTGGTTTTGGTAAGAAGCTACTCCCAGTCTCAGCTTTGCTTGGGAGATGATGCCACAGAGCACACCTTCCAGTATGACATACTTGGGATGCAAGTGAAAAGGGTGAAAGAGAAGGAAAGCAACCCATCTAGGAGGAAACACTCTGCAGAGCTCATCTACTGCAAGCAGCTCTAGAAGCTGCTTCATTTGTGCCTCCCTGCACTATTTTCATGGTAACAAGTGTCTGGCTCTCAAGTCAGGCTAACCATTACAGAATCACAGAATCGTTCCGGCTACACTTGAGATCATCTGGTGAAACCTCCTATGCAAGCAGAGGCAGCTAGTGCAAGTTGCACAGGACCATGTCCAGATGGATTTTGAATATTTGTCTCCACCAATGGAGACTACACAATCTCTCCAGGCAACCCGTACCAGTGTTAGACCATCATCACAGTAAAGAAATGTTTTCTGGTGTTCAGATTGAATTTAATGTTTTTAACCTGTGCCCACTGCCTCTTTTCCTCTCACTGAGCGCTACTGAGAAGAGTCTGGTTCCTTTTCGTTACATCCCATAAGGTATTTATGCGCATAGATAAGATCCACATGAGCTTTCATTTCTCCAGACTCTAAGTCTCAACTCTCTCAGCCTCTCCTCATATGAAAGATGTTTCACTCCTTTAATCATCTTTGTGGCTCTGTTCAGGGTGAAGATATGGAAAACCATATTACCTCATACTGAAGAGCCGAGAACTGGGCACAGCACTCCAATCATGGTATCACCAGGGCTGAGCAGAGAGGGACCTTCCTCGACCTGCTGGCAACACATGCATCCCTCATGCATCCTCATGCAGCCCACCATGCTGTTGGTCTTCTTTGCTGTGAGGCTGCACTACTGGCTCATGGTCAGCTTGTTGTCCACTAGGACCCCAAGGTTCTTCTCTGTAGAGTTGCTTTCCAGCCAGTCAGTCCCCAGTGTGTACTGATGCCTAGGATTATTCCTTCCCAGATGCAGAACTTTACATTTCCCCTTGTTGAACTTCACAAGATTCCTCTCTTCCCAATTCTCCACTGTGTCCAGGTCCTTCTGAATGGCAGCACAACCCTCCAGTGTACCAGCCACTCCTCCCAGTTTTCTATTGTCCACAAACTTGCTGAGGGTGTACTCTGTCCCAGCATCCTGGTCATTAATGAAGATGTTAAACAGTACCCCTGACTCCAACTGGACTTTGTGCCACTCATCACAACCCTCTGGGTCTGGTTGGCTTCACTTACCTAACTCACACTTTGTGAACTTGTCTATGAGGGTGTTATGTGAGACAGTGTCAAAAGCTCTACTAAAGTAAAGGTAAACAACACCCACTGTTCTCCCCTCATACATCAAGCTATTTAATTCATTGTAGAAGGCTATCAATCAGGTTGGGTAGGTGTGATTTTCCCTTCATAGAGCCATGCTGACTACTCTCAATCAACTTCTTGTCCTTCATGTGTTTCAAAATGGTTTCCATGAGGATTTTCTCCATCACCTTCCCAGGGACCAGAGCACAGTTGAAGTCTTATGGACATGAGGCAGGGGATCCTGAGGTAATAGAAGCCAAGAGGGAAACACCAGTGAAATACTTCAAAGGAATTAAGGGGTGTTCCTCTAAGAAGGTGACATGGCCAACAGCCCAGCTGAAGGGCCTCTACACCAATGCACACAGCACGGTCAACAAAGAGGACAAGCTGGAAGCCACCATGCTGCCAGAAGCTATGACCTAGTTGCAATTACTGAAACTTGGTAGGATGAATTCCTTGACTGGAGTGCAGCTATAGATGGCTACAGGCTCTTCAGAAGGGACAGGTAAGGAAGAAGGGGAAGAGATGTTGCCCTCTACATCAAGAAATGGATAGAGTGTGAAGAGCTCTCTCTGAAGAATAGCCACGAGCAGGTTGAAAGCTTATGAGTAAGAATTAGAGACCAAGGCTACAAAGGGAACCTTGTAGTTGGTGTCTACTACAGGCCACCCGATCAAGGTGAGCCTATCAGCTAAGCCTTCTTACTCCAGCTGCAGGAGGCATTGCGCTTGCAGGCTCTCATTCTGCTGGGGAATTTCAAGCAACCTGTCATCTGCTGGAAAAGTAGCATGGTGAGCTGTAGGCACTCCAGGAGACTCCTGGAGTGCATTGAGAATAACTTCTTAAGCCAGGTAATAAACAGCCCTACCAGAGGGGATGCGATACTGAACCTGATGGTCACCAATGCAAGTGAGCTAATCGGTAACGTCAAATATTTAAGGATCCTTTCCATAGAGTGCAATAGCTCTTGATCCCCAGGTGTAAGAAATCAAGCAAGGAAGGCAAGAGACCAGCATGGCTGAGTCGACTGTTGCTGGTCAAACTAAAGGACAAGAAGAAAATGCACAGGCAGTGGAAGCAGGGACAGGTAGCTTTGGAAGAATATAAGAACGCTGCCTGGTTGTGTAGGGACGGGGTCAGGAAGGCAAAGGTGCAGATGGAGACGAACTTGGCAAGGGATGCAAAGAATAATAAGATGGGCTTCTACAGGTATGTCAGCCAGAAAAGGACGGTCAAAGAAAGCATACCCCCATGATAAGCAAGACTGGCAAACTGGTAACAATGGACGAGGAGAAGGCTGAGGTACTCAGCAACTTTTTTGCCTCAGTTTTCACTGGCAACCTCTCTTCCCACACCTCTTGAGTGAATGGACTGCAAGGCAGGGACTGGGGAAGCAAAGTCCCTCCCACTGTAAGAGAAGATCAGGTTTGCGACCACCTGAGGAACCTGAACATACGTAAGTCTATGGGACCTGACGAGATACATCCTAGAATCCTGAGAAAATTGGCTGATGCAGTTGCTAAGCCACTCTCCATGACATTTCAGAAGTCCTGGCAGTCAGCAGAAGTGCCTGGCGACTGGAGAAAGGGAAACATTGCACTTATTTTTTAAAAGCGTAGAAAGGGAGGACCCTGGGAACTACCGACCTGTCAGCCTCACCTCTGTGCCTGGGAAGATCATGGAACAGATCTTCCTAGAAGGTATGCTAAGGCACATGGAGGACAGGGAGGTTATTCAAGACAGCCAGCATAGCTTCACCAAAGGCAATCCTGCCTGACCAACCTAGTGGCCTTCTATGATGGAGTGACTACATCAGTGGACAAGGAAAGAGCTACAGATGTTGTCTATCTGGACTTCTGTAAGGCCTTTGACATGGTCCCCCACAACATCCATCTCTCTAAATTAGAGAGATATAGATTTGATGGGTGGACTGTTTGGTGGATGAGGAATTGTTTGCATGGTCACATCCAGAGGGTAGTGGTCAACAGCTCAATGTCCAGATGGAGATAGGTGACAAGTGGTTGCCCTCAGGGGTCCGTACTGGGACCAGAACTGTTTAGTATCTTCATCAATAACATAGATGGTGGGATCGCCCGCACCCTCAGCAAGTTTGCAGATAACACCAGGGTGAGTAGTGCAGCTGACACGCCTGAGGGACAGGAAGCCATCCAGAGGGATCTGGACAAGCTGAAGAAGTGGGCCCATGTGAACCTCA
>VZSC01018404.1:541775-564810 GCA_013398225.1 Steatornis caripensis | reverse complement strand
TAGAAAAAAAAAAAAAAAAAAAATCTGATCAAAATTGGAAGCTCTGATGGAGATGCACTTGGAGAGTTCGAGTTCAGTTCAGGCATAAACTTGGTTGAAAACTCAGAGGCTGCAAAATGCCTTGAACGGAGAGCGGCCGGAGTATCTGCACTCACCTGCGTGGCAAAAAGGATTGGCTTGACACAGGTGACAGGGCCTCAACAGCAAACCTGACCGCTACCAACACTGAGACAGTCATCAGCATGCTAGTACTGTAGTTCAATTCTGATTTACTTTCGAAGCAAATCCTCCATCAATCCCACTGCCCGTGCAGTGGTTCGCAACTTTGTACAGCCTTAGAGCTCGCAAACCGGATTCCCTTTGGAAGAAACCACACAGGAGACCGTGCTCGAGGATGACAGCTCACACACCTCCTCCACATTCATGGGACCAGACAAGGACTAGTTCAAAATAACACACCCTCCACCCCACAGTGCTACTGCACAGGTGCCAGGTCTTCAGCACGAACTGTTCACCCTCCAGACCTGCTCCTCCTGACCCACTCTGCCTCCTCTCACGGCCACAGCCACCGAAAACTGGGGCTTGGCCACCGGGGACCTGGAGTGCAGAGGTACCGACGGTACCCGATTACTTGGGATATCTGTTTATGAGCACCCTCTGCTGGATATTACACATTTTTCTTCCCTCCAGACCTGTGATGCTGGCAGGCAACATCTGCTAACCCAGCAAAATGCTGGTGTGTGAAAGCAGGGAGGTTGTCCTGGGTATGTCCAGTGTGCTGCGGGGGAATACTCTGCATCGGTATATCCACAGCGGGATAAATCAGTGCTCACTGAAAACAGAGCCCAAAGGCATACGCCATAACAAGAAAAAGTTAAAACCAGCAAAAGCCTTCACCACATGACTAACCTGCTTACAACTGACTTCAGTCTGAAGAAAACATACTGCTGAATAAAAGATAACAGTGCAACACCAAAAATGCATAGTTCCGCAAGAGTATGGGAGCCACATAGGCTCTGATGTTGTAACGTTTCCTACTGGGGCTCAGACCTGCAGAGGTCATCTATCCACCATAACACTGGGATGGATGACTGGCAAAGAGGTAACCGAGACGACTGAGTTGGTGGTTCGACAAGGTGGATAACTATCATCTTGAATCTCTAGTCCGGGAGGACGACAGCAACATCCTCATATGCCACATCTCAGCCACAACATCATAAAGTTGTGGTCAACTCCGATCCCAGCCAGGTTTATAGTAATCATTCAATGCAGAGCTTTTCGGGGACGCAAGGCTCAGGCAATGACTCCTCTAAGCTAGCATCCACTGTCAGATGTTTCGAAGCAAGGTACCGGAGGTTTACAGGGCCAGAAAGAGCATTTAATCAGCTGCAGCTGGAAGACTGTCCAGGGAGCAGGAGGCTTGATACCTTCTAAAGCAGCCAGAATAAAATAACTGGGCGTAAGATTTTTATCAATATACACGTCTAATCCTTTCTGCCTTCTACTAAGTTCTTGATCTCAATTATTTATGTGTTGTAAGAAAAAATTAAGTTTCACCTATGTCAGATGTTTTATTTCAATTTCACTGAAAACCTTCTATTACGTAAAAGTACAGACAGGAATGCCTGCTTTACTTCTCTGTACTTCAAAGTTTATATACTTCTGTCATGTTGCTTTTTATTACTCTTCACTCTAACTAAGGATGCATAATCTTTTCAGTCTCTCCACAGCTCTAAGCATTTTCATCATCTTTTCCTGCTAAATATTTGTAGCAGAGTGATTGGAAATGAACCTACGATATTTTATTTTTTAAGACCACAGCTCCAGAGAATCACTCATCATTCCACCAAAGAGATCCAGCACAGCCCCACTGCCAGCAGCCCCCTCCTCACCCAAAGCAAGGGGAGCAACAGAGGAAGCAAGGCTCATTACATCGGACCCTTTCACACTGCAAAATTCACAACTGCTGGAGGAGTTACATGCTCCTGTACCATGCCAGCCAGTGTCGGCTGTGGTAACGCTAACGAAAAGGCATTAACCCTGCTAGGAAACAAAGTCTCCCACTCATTCCTTAGAAAAGTTAAAGGTACGTATTTCTGAGGGACTTGCGGGGTGGCTACATACGCTCACTGCAGTTCTCCAAAGATAGCTCAGAAATAACCTGGGAGGATCCCAGACGAAGGCTGGGTGTCTTCTTACATCTGTCTGGTTTGGGAGATGGAGTGTAAACAGTGGCACATTAGCTTAGATTAATTACAGGCTGCCGGTATTTTGCTTTCATGTAGCAAGCTCTGGGAACGTAACACCACTGATAATTAAATAGCGCCTTCCATCAAAAGGCTCCAAACCACCCAGCAAACCAGCCCAGCTGTTAAGGTAGGGCTGCTGGAGCGGCACACAGCAGTGGCTTAACAGGAGGCAGGAACACAGCACGCTTGTTTAGGAAATGAAAGATTTCTACTGAAACTACAGAAGGAATTATCACGTGGTTTACATTACATACTGCACAGTAAAACCTGGGCAGGATCTGACCTTCACTGGTCAGACACAAAGTCTGATAACCCATGAGAAAGATCATTTCTCCCATGACACGACACCCTATTTTTTTTTTTTCCTGGAACACTGGCTCAGGAACAAATGAGGAATTAAAAAAAAAGTCATCGTCTACTTTGTTTTCTGCAGCTGTGGGGTTTCTTTGCAGCTTTCCTACACAAAATATCAGCAACACGCGGGTTTATTTGGGAGATGACAGCCCTCAGGCAAGCAAGGGAGAGAAAATACAGAACAGGAGATAGATGCCAACAGAGAAAAAGCTCACAGCAGTGGAGTTAATCTTCTGTGTTACCACAACTCCTCCTTCCACACACACTACTGCCCATTGGTTATGTGAGATTTTATGCTGGGGTCACCAGCGTAGCACACCGGTGCAGTGTCGATACTGGGAGGTGGATGATCAAACCCGCACCCTCCTTCTCTCGTGCCATATCCCACCTGGGTTACCACACGCTCTCTCCCTGTTCATTTCCTTTTCTGTTCCTGCTCTTCGCAGTCCCAAGGCTGCTTTTCTCTTCTTGGCCCCTGTCCTCATCCCCTTGCAGTCAATGCCTGCCAAGAGCAGAGAAGCCCACGGTCGCTTCTGCTGGCATGGCCGAATGAATTGCTGCTGCAAGGCTGGGCTGTTCCCCTGAACTCGTCAGCTGTTCTCTCAAAGGCACGGAAATGAGAGGCTCATGCAGAAGGCAAAGGGAGAGCAGGAGCTGCCAGATTCTAGCCACTGCTTTACATTCACAGTTGCAACAGGGAGCAGAACTGGTGGAGAGGTGCACGTTTTTCCTGCCCACCACATCCTCTGCCGCTATCTCACATCCCAATGCAGAGGTGACTGGGAACCTGCAGTTTAGGAACTCAGTATCTCAAGATCAGCTGCCTTTTGCAGGCTGTTTTCTGCCCTGGAGTCCCAGACTACAGGGACTGGGGACACTTGACATACTGAAACAGACCAAATCCCTTCAGCACTCCCAGAGTCGCTCAGGAACTCCGGCTTGAGCATCAGCAGCGTTACGGATGGGCAAAACCACGCGCCATCCTCGAGTGTAGCATTATGACTCGGAGGTTTCACGCAACCTGCCCTCCGTGCAGACACAGTGACCCACTCAGCAAGTTTCACCTTCCGCAGCTGAATTCAAAGCAAGGCCACAGGTGCTCTTTAAAAAGCAGACACTCAGGCTGCAACCTGCCCACAGATACTGGATGGTCAGAGTGCCCAGCCCAGACACAAGCCACAGTGATAATAGGCACGAGGAGAAGGTCTTAAGGGGAAAAGAAGGAAGGGAGCAAACTTCATACAGGAGCAACGCTTATTTTTGAATGGTTAAGTACACATTATCATGGTTTAGTTGATAATTTGAAGTGAACTAGAGAGAGACACACATTTCCGTCCAGCACCTCCTCACGTAACGGAGGTATCTTTCTGGCATATTGTGCAGACAGCCTTTACTTTCCACAGAATGGTTGAATAAAAGCCATGAATACTAAGTCTATGCCACAGCGTGTGGTACAGCAGCTGGAGCACGTGGCTGTGGGACAGCTATTCCTGAATTCTGCCTACACCTGCCAGAAAAAAAAACCCTTCCCTGAGCCCTGCCATGCCATCGCCAAAACCAGATAATCCCAGCTACAGAAGGCGTACCGACTCCTCAGGGCTGAGGCAGGCGTACTGATGGACCAGAAGAAGGAGGGAACGGATCACTTCGCAGATGTAAAGCATCAGGGAACAAAGTATAGGAAAGCCAAGGAGATACAAAGCTGTCAGACTTCTAGAATATCTGCTAGGATTGTTCACTTACCTACTGCCTTCCTAGGAATCGCTGGACAGTCAAAAAAGCAGGACCGGACACGGAGCCCACGACAGAAGCTGAAGAAAAGTAACTCCCATCTGCTCTCTCAACACTCCCATGTTACAGAAAGGATAAGCTGCACGTGGGCAGGTTCAAATGGCAATGGTAATCCTCTGCACTCTCTGCTGCTCACAGCATGAGTGCCCAGGTGAAGTCCATGAAGGACAGGAGGCACTCAGCCTTACCAGAAGCCACAGAGCCTGGGTTAACCCCAGAAATCCCAGCGCCCAGCCCTCATCCTCACAACTGAACCCCCCCTAGAGAAACGTGGAACATGTTATTGTCATTAGCGTGAAGCACACATCCCGGAGCTCTTCGACCCCTCAGTGTAGACCAGGACCGCGGTGTGCCAGAAGCTCTATGCCAGCAAAGCTGTACAGCCTTGGTCTGCAGTGTGTGGCTTGTGCTGCAGTAATTCAGAGGCCTCAGTGTGATAGGCGCTATAAAGCACAAGGCAGAAATTACTTCACATCATCATTATCCCTCTAGATAAATATAAAACCTTATACGGAAGAGTTTTCTCACCTCCTTTTTTAGTAAGACAGCCATATAGTGACACTGGCAGCCCTCTCACTTACCGTGGCATAAGGAAGAAGACAGAAAAATGTATTCAGCAGCCAGAGGTGTGACTGCAGTACATCCAACATGCAGGCAGGAGCTCCTGGCAAGCTCATGGAGAAAGAGCAAGGGTTTGCACCCACCCATTTGCTTGGGTAAGTCCTCGAGAGTCCCCAGCGGGTTTGTGTCACCAGTGCGGCTACACTTGCCTTGCTGCTGTTACTTGTGCGCGCGCAGACTAAACGAGTTCAGGTGGCTTTCCTCGTGCTGCATCCGCCCCTCAGCATTTCCATACTGTGGGAATACCTTCCCTTCCCATGAAATCGCTCCCACTGCACTAGCAGAAACAGCAGAGGAAGGCAAGCCAAAAAAAAGAGGACTAGAATTTGCAAAATCTAAATCCTCTTTAATCACCAAGTTGCATCTGTTCCTCACACATTTCATGGAGGTGTAGATTTCTGTCCCAACATAAGCAAAAGCCCAAGGACTCCAGCTGTCAGCACGCTGCCAGCGCTGGAGTTCTTTCTGATATATTTAGAGCACGCAGCATCACACCAACTCCTCTACTCAATAAGCCATGATATTTGAGCTATGTGGGGGTTTTTTTCATTATTAAGGTGACCTATCTGAAGAAGCTCTCAGATCGTAAATCTGGTTGCTGAACAAGAAAAATATGGTTGCCCCAACATTATTTTGTTGCTGCAGTCAGCTTGGCTTTTTATTTAGAGAGTAGGTTTTATGTTTGTCTTTCAAGGAGAAGCTCCTGATCGAAACCAAAATTCTGGGCGAGACAACTGACCAGTGCATCTGACCCAAGGCTGAAAATAAAAGCTGGCTTCCCACCTTAGTTTCCAAGTAAACTCCACCAAATGACGCAGCACCCCGTACTGCATTTCACAGCCAGTGCAGATATATTTAGCCCAGTACGCCCCTCCCAAAGCGCAGCGCAGGGCACAACCAGCTGAGCAGTACCCAGGGAGGAATACAGAGGCAAACCATCCTCTCCTATTCAGTAGCATGGCTCTTGTTTATTTGCTTTGTTTAAAACAAAACAAACAAAAAACCAAAACAAGGGAACTTCGCAAGAGGAGCTTTATTTTCAGGTCAGGCAGCAAAGCCAAGAGCTGTAACTAGGTTCTGGAAATTAACAATTTAATTTATTTGAGTTGTCAAATGTTCTTTGTATTTCCATCCAAGCACCAGACAGGAACATAGGGGATGAGAATGGCATCTACTCTTCCTCCTCAGGCTTGTTGTGAGAGAAGATGGTGTAAGCACCACAAGAGCATCATGGAAGTATGACCATGCTGGGACTCGTCTTTCATAGATGTGAAACTACAGGGCAATACACCACTTTAACGGTGATATTTGGGTGCCTGAAGAAGCTCACCGGTTGCTTTTGGGATGTAGGAAAGCGCCCGAGGGAGAGGAATTTCATTGGTGTGTAGCCAGCTAACTTGCAAATGACTTGCTGCATTTCAGCAGACACCTCCCCAGGGCTGCGGGAGGCACAGAAAGAGAGCTTAGCGCTAGGAAGCCCAGGTCTTGCCCTCAGGGCCCTGGGAAGTGATCTCCTTCTCAGCCTCCATCAAATCAGATAGCAAATAAAACAAATTATGGTGATCAGAACGACAAAAGGCAGCAGCTGCTTAGAAGCGCCCGCCGGCCTGGTGGGTTTTGGCACTGGTAGGTTGTATACGGTGGTGATGCTCTTCCACCCGGAAAACTACAGGGAGGGCTCTCTGCCTTCTCCAAAAGGGCTCCCAGCTGCAGCGTGGGAACACAGGGCATCTTCTTGGCTTCCATGGTGATCAAGCTCCTGGCCTCAACTAAAAAAATTACACACCAAAGTCTTAGTTGCAAAGGACTTTCTTTTCTTCCCTAATCAGGAAAATAATCCATTATATACTAGAAATTAAACAAGAAATCAGGGCAAAATCTAACGACGAGGCTGTATGAACAGCAGTATCCCTATGAAGACCCCAGTCCTGCAGCCTTCCCTAACACGGCTGGTTTTAGTTCAAGCGTTTGGGAACCTCTCGCTCCACAGGATGAACTCTCAGTTCAGGGCTGGACTAAGCAGCGTGAGACTCATTAGGGAGCCTTCAGTGCAAAACACAAAGCAATGTCTCTTATTATTTTCCTCATCCCCAAACGGGAGGTAGGGTAGGGCCAGGGAAGGTTCACGGCTGTGAAAAGACTTTACTGTCTGAGTAACACTGCAAGCCCAAAGACTTTTGATGTCTCAGAGTCGCACTGCTCCATCCTCTCCTGTGACAATTTAGGCAGTTGAGTGGAGTAGCTGTCTCCTGGATCTCCCAGTCTTTCACCCCTTTCTCCTAAAGACTGCTCTCTTGAGGCCTTCCCTCAGCCAAGAAAGGCGAAGCACAGCTTTTTGCTCCCAGCACAATTTTTATCACTGCCCCAGGCCAGCCAGCTAAGAGAGGACACTATTACTTAAAGAGGTGCAGAGAGGAACTGGGATATGATCGTAATCACTGACCCTTGGGCACCCTGAAGCACAGGGCCACGATGTGCTGAGATGTGAATAACCCTTGTCCTGCGGGGAAAGTTGGGCACCACCACTATGCGTGACCACGATCCAAGAGCTAACCATGTTTACAAATCCCTACACGCTAGTGTCCTGTTTCATAGGCCTGCAGCCGCAGAGATGAATAACAGTTTATAACGTACAGTTTGAGGAAACCTCTTTTCCTTATCAGATTTTTAAAAAGCAACATAAGATTTTTCTCTAATTTGAGATAAAAAATTGTTTATAAAGACTCCTGCAAATAATTCCTGTCCCATGGGTTCCTTGTGTACATACTGCTGACATATCTGGTACCTGAAAACACAGGCATGACTTCTTACCCCCGACTGGATGAGCGCAATTCCTGGAATCAAATTTGTGATGCAAATATTTGAAGTTAAGTTGTCAAAATTTAGGTTCCTTCTATAGTGTTTGCTTCAGCATGCTAACACTGTATCTGTGACCATCGCCATTATGAAATAATTTGTTAAAATACTCACAAAGAGCATGGAAAGCTCTTCAAACACAATCAAACACCACTCTTCCTCTAAATATTGGCCAATACTAGCTGAAAAGTTTAAAATATTCACCTAGCTCTTCATTGTTCCAGTGACATAATGTTTGTAACAGTCCCGCCAATGCCGTACACAAGGGACATTTCTGTGAGAACCAGCGTTTTCTCCTTCAAGAATACATCTCCTGCTCATTTAGATTAATTGATTTCACACACAGTTGTTTATGTGTGTGGCCTCCCTTGATTTTCTGAGCTCTCTTTGCTCCAAACAAAACAGCTTAGGGATGCTGATGGAGCCAATTGCCTTTTTGGAAGAGGCGAGATAACACCTCAAAGCCAAACAGAAAAAGACATTTCTTGCTTCAGAGAATTTTCTCTGGATTATGCTTTGAGGCAGCTTGACAAAAGCATGCTTCTGGGGAACACCATAAAACTGCTTCAGAGACACAGCACACAGAGCCCGGCAGGAAAACGTTCCCCACAATGGTGGGAAGGGGAAAAAGTAACTTCTGAGCAGAAAGATATATGGTAGTCCGTGAGATTGCAAACAATAGACGACCAAGAAGCTGTCTCAGATTTTAAAACATCCTGATTTCATATAAGGGCTCGTAGCTAGACTGGGACAGCATCAGAGTCCTCATCCATGCATGGAATATGCATCAGGCAGCTGCGCAGCGCGCTACCAAACGCTGGTTAGAAAGGAAAATTTATCTTGGGAAAGAAATCTGGATATTAATTTGAAAGCACAACACAGAGCAAGAAAGATTAACTGCCCTCAGCGTCTCCAGATCAGCCATGTGGACACACCACAGACTCAATCTGCAATGAATTACAAGTCATCACATACAAAGTATTGAAGTAACCGGCCAGCAAAACCAGTGGAAATATACTTTTGTGGATCTGGTCAGAAAATGGAATCTCTGTTCCCCAAGAAGTGCTGGGATTTCAACATTTGCCCGCATCCCAAACAAGGATGAAAGGTCAAAATTTTGTACTATTTCATGCCATTAACAATTCCAAACATTTTTGATTTGAAAATGTGGGGGCGGAAAAGCCCAGGATGTTATTGATAGAAACAAAACATTAAAAACGAAATGCTGATCCAAAACAAGAGATTTTGGGACGTTGACCTGAAATTTGAACTCTTGTTTCAGGTTTCAACTGAAAATGACATTTAAGTCTGAACGTCAATCGGAAACAGAAATCATTAGGTTTTGAAACATCGCTATGGAAAAATATGTTTTTCTTCTGAAAATTTCAATTTAGACCAAGCCTTGTTTTCTAATGAATGCCTTTACATTTTACCAGCGTCATGTTTGTTTGTTTTGCTGCTTGAGGGCTGGGCACTTGCTCCAAGCGTACGGATGTCCACAACAGGCATACCCATACTGTGGACACACCTCTCTACAGTGGAGATTCCTTACAGAAGTCCAGGAATTTCGCATGCCTGCATTCAAACTTGTTTAGAAACATCATACTCTGAAATATTAGAGAGCAATTACAGATTTTAATTTAGGGGAAAGGATCCACAGCACCAGATGAGCACTGGAGAAACAGAAACCCATTTCTGCACACAGATGAGGAGTAGGGTCTGAGGATACGCCTAGATGCCCTCCAAAGCAGCACCTCTTCATCAGCATACAAGATTACAGACATCTTTCAAAAGGTCTGCTCTGCAAAACCTTGGAAAGGAAAAGGCAGATGGGACTCTGGAAACACAAATTACCTCAAATCACTCGTTACTTACTTAATATTAATCCTTTGCAGAAAAACACAAACAAAAGCCTCACTCAAATGCTAGGAATCCACATTTCTTAAGACGCCTCTAGGCAGATGTACGCATATCAGCAATCTCCACCCTGTGCAGAAATAACCAGCAAGAATTTTCTGTGGAAGAGGAAACAATGAGAGAAAGAAGTATATCCCAAATACAGGGTTATAAACTTTGACCAAAAAGGCAACTAAGCCTCTAATGTCTGCTCCTTTGGACACATGGGACAATGGCTATGAACATGCGAGTCTGCACAGCACAAGAACGGCACAGCAAGTCAATTTACGATGACAAGTCACAGAGGCAGGACCTCAGACTGCAAGCCGTCAAGATGATCGGGAAGATGCACTCAGCACGATGCTGAGGTACACTGAGAGAAAGCACGACCAAGGAAGAAGTGACAGGATCAAGTGATAAATTTGATGTGATGATGTTGGTATTAAAAGCCAAAGGCTCCTGCACGTTCAGGCAGAGGAGCTGAAGGGAAAAGTAAAATGTATTTAGGTGGAGTCACAACTGTGACTGAGCAGAGCAGCAACATCTGCCTGAGACCCAAACAGGGGATGGATCGTGTTCAAGCGACTCCATGGCTTTCAACATCAGACCAGCACCTGCTAGATTGATGGGCCTTCCGGGTGACAATCCATAACTTGGGAACGGGTGTTGCTTTCGAGCTCTTTCAATCCCAAGCTGAGTTTAGAAAGCTATGCCCACCCCACGGCAGCCTCCGACTCCTGACCCGAGACACAAATGAGCCACAGTTTCCACAGGGCCGGCCGTATGCTCTCCCATCCTTGGTCCAGCTCTAGCATACCCTACAGGCCAGCACACACATGTCCTCTTGCACACAGGTCTGCTGGATAATCCTTCCCTGGCTATGGACGAAGGTTTTGGGCTCTGTGAAGATCAACACCTCTTTTACCAGGAGGAAGAATGAGTTACTGGACCAGCTGGGAAATAAGAGGATAATCTCCCCTGTCGCCCCAGGGAGGTGCAGGAGTTGATACAGGTGACAGGCAAAGCGGTCCGCGCCAGCTCAGAGGCATGCTGTGATGGTGGTGAGTGGCACCTGGTCACCTCCAATCTGTTCGGCTCAGGATCAATTGCATGAAGCACGAGGTTCACCAACTCAGATCTCATACAGGTTTACCAAAAGTGGCAACGAACTGACAGAGCCTTATCTCTACTGTATTTAAAATACATTTCCTAGTCCAGCCTTGTCCATAAGCCAAAGTTAGGCTTAGCTAACACAAACCAACTCTGTCTAAACATAACCACTTTTCCTATTGCCTGTAGCTTGGTTTTATGCTTGACTTGGAAGCATCACCACCTTGTGTCTACAAGTAGGTGCTGGTCCAGACTATCAAGTCTAGCCCATAAAACTTTGTTGGTTTGTGGAGTGAAAAAAAAATTCACAAAACCCCCATGCCTCCCAGCACCGCAGTGAACACTGCTGTGCTGACAAAGATGCCCACATGGCCGCAGCTGTGCCCGCAGAAGGAGCTGTTGTTGCCTTCAGTCATGGTGCGTGGAAAGGTGTCACAGCTACGTGGGCAGAAAAGCCATGCTGGCACTGCTCTGGCATAGACCCGACCTAACACAAGCAGCCAAATTCAGACAGAGATTGATCAGAGTAATTGTTGCTGATTTGTGAGTCTGACCTAAATGGCACCATTTTCTTAGAAGACACAGAAGTTTTACGTGCCTTGTGGACAAAACATTTGGTTGTTACGTGCGATGGGGGCTTTATGCCATTAGAGTGCAACTGTTATGCAGAAATACAGACCCACTCTTCGATCATCTCAGCCCGCTATGTAGAAGACAGCCAGCTCTGGAGTCTTTAAGGATTGCACAGGCTCCTTGGAAAACAGCAGAGATGCTGAAAGAGCCTGTACAGCTACAGTAAAGCTGAACATAAACAGTGCTGCACTTAACCAAGTTGACCCAGCTGAAAACTTTCTTGACATTAATAAAAGATCAGTAGAAGTTCATTTTGTACTTTGGCAAAACTCCCAAGCAGCTTGTGAAGAATAGGTGGAAACGAGGAACAGTTATAAAAACAGAAAAGAAATCGGGACAGATAATTGGTCATAATTCACAGGAGCACTCAGTCCACTCTACCTGTATGGCAGGCTGAGAAATCTCCGCACGTGGAGTAACAGCTGCAGCCACTCGCAAGGCTGCAGATGTTGCTGAGAAATTTGGTTTGGACACACCACGCACTGGAGCAAGAGCTGACATTTTGGTTCAAATCCAGAAGCTTCCACTACACCATGTAGAGTCATGGGGCTACCCCACGAATGTCTGCGTCATCTCGCTACAAGATTGTAAAACTCCAGTTCGTTTTCAAAGATGCAAAGCCGGGCAGAACTGACAGTGATGACAGCCACAGGATACTCCAAACCTTCCCGTCTGTGACGCAGAAATGATAATGACAAAATATTTACTAAACAAAACCCTGACATTCTACCAGGACCACTATTTAAAGTAATTTTTAACAAAATTTGGGCCACAGAATATAATAAGCAAACTTCTAGAATTGCTCTGTCTGTAAAAAGAGGAGGAAAAAAAAGGAACTTCATTTTCTTTTGTACAGTATCGATTTTTTATGATTACGGACAACTTTGGAGTACTTTAGGAACACCTCAGAGAGTAATGAACCCAGCAGTCACAAAATGATTTTTTTCTGAAAAATGTTCCATTGATGAAGACATATTTGGGCTCATACGTTTCTCTCACCATTCTTTGATGCATAAAAAGCGCTCAGAAACGTTTTCACAGCTAAGCAAGGAAAATTCTCATTTAATTTGCCTTAGAACTTCAACTTGTCCATAATAGAGGTGCTACAATGCTTCAGCACTCAGCGAAACAATGATACCAAACCAGCCAAGAAGCTGAACAGAGAACAACTGGACAAGGAAGATAAATTTAGGGAGACCACTGAAATACTAGTATCGGTATGACTTTTGTTAACCCTCTGCCCTTAATGATGAAAAAAACAACCCAAAACACGTGCTCCAGCCAAGCACGTCAGTCTCCTTCATCTCCAGCTGAGATGGGAGAGTTTATAGAAAACGTATTTTTCCCAAATGCTTCAAATAAAACAAGACTTCAACTTCATATATATATATACACACACACACATACACGTATATCTATAGCTATAAAGTTACAATGCTGCTCCTTTTTTCTTTCCCTAAGATAAAACTATCAAACCCTTCAAGCCTTTCCCATGAGCTATGGAAAACCACAAATTAACTAAACCAAGAACTCTCTTTCAAATCTCTGCACGCAACAGTGCTGTGAGCTCTCCAGCCGCGAACCGATTCCCGCTCTAGGAAGACTCACTCCATTCGTGAGTATCCCTGCTAGAGACCTACATCGTGCATTGTTTTACCTCATTTTCTTTTGTCTAATTTTGCTCCAAAGATGGAGCCTTGCAAAAACGGACTAGTCATTTCGAGTAATCGAGTCCAGACTACTTAAGCCTGCCCAAGCGTCAGAAATAGCTGAACCTCGCGGAAAAAAATTGGGACCGTTGACAGCGTTTCAAGTCAGATACCCCAAATCACTAGTCATTGCTGAAAACCTTGGCCTTTGCTACCTTTCCTCTGAATAAGAGAGTATTAAACACAAGGCCACCGGGTTAGCTCAAAGAGTGACAGAGGAGGCCAGGATTCAAACCACCCCTCTCATGTGGTTGACCACAGCATTAACTACATGACAAGCAGGCATGCCCGGAAAAGCAGAGATCAATTAGGGGTCTCTTGCAGGGTTATGCAGGGCATGAATGGTTTGCTCTCGATGGTTTTATTCAGATGAAGGCGGCTGCCAGGCTGGGCCATATTTACTGTCCCAAACGCTGAAACTCTAAAGAAAATTAATTCTGTCCAGCCCAACAGAAACAGGAGCGCTCCCTCTCCCCTGCTTCTCTCTTCCCCCAGCTCCTCTGAAGCTGAGGGGCACATCACTCGATTCCCAAACCGGGGTGAAAGCCAGCTCGGGGAAGCCCAGCTCTGAACAAAGTGAAACGAGGAAGATGCCTCCAAGGGGAAGCACCTACCTCCCCCACCGCTGGGGACCTGATGGGGGCAGAAAGAGGCACTGTCCATTTAGAAATGGCCAGGGAGCTCCTCAGCATGCCTGGTCTCCATTTGGCAGCATCCACGGCCAGAAGGAAAACTGCTGTGGGCTGTAGCAGGACAAGGGGAGATTTCCTGAAGCCCACTGCTGAGTAAGTACTCAGAGCAACCAGGGATGAGAGAACAAGGGACCCTCTAGTCCCGAGGGCCACGCAGGACCTCGAAAGAGCCAGCGTCCACTGGAGAGAGGGAGCGAACGGCAAACCACCAGCCCCAGGCAGCCAGGAAACGCTGCAGCGGGAGCCAGACCCACAGCTCAGCCACAAGAGAACAAGTTGGCTTAGGATAGATGAAGCCGGCTGGGGAGTTAAATTTAGACAGGTAAACATACCGAGGGGAAGAGACAGGGTTCACACAGCTCTCACCATCTGCCCCTGCCAGGCCCTGGGTTGGAGTCCCCAACAAGACTGCTCGTGGGCTGCAGCCGACGGCTGGTGCACCCCAGAAGAGGGACGTCGGGGGTGAGCAGGTGGAGGAGCGCCCAACTGCGTGGACATTTTTTCCCCCATTGTTTGCTCCAAGCACCTCTCCNCCTCACTCAAATGCTAGGAATCCACATTTCTTAAGACGCCTCTAGGCAGATGTACGCATATCAGCAATCTCCACCCTGTGCAGAAATAACCAGCAAGAATTTTCTGTGGAAGAGGAAACAATGAGAGAAAGAAGTATATCCCAAATACAGGGTTATAAACTTTGACCAAAAAGGCAACTAAGCCTCTAATGTCTGCTCCTTTGGACACATGGGACAATGGCTATGAACATGCGAGTCTGCACAGCACAAGAACGGCACAGCAAGTCAATTTATGATGACAAGTCACAGAGGCAGGACCTCAGACTGCAAGCCGTCAAGATGATCGGGAAGATGCACTCAGCACGATGCTGAGGTACACTGAGAGAAAGCACGACCAAGGAAGAAGTGACAGGATCAAGTGATAAATTTGATGTGATGATGTTGGTATTAAAAGCCAAAGGCTCCTGCACGTTCAGGCAGAGGAGCTGAAGGGAAAAGTAAAATGTATTTAGGTGGAGTCACAACTGTGACTGAGCAGAGCAGCAACATCTGCCTGAGACCCAAACAGGGGATGGATCGTGTTCAAGCGACTCCATGGCTTTCAACATCAGACCAGCACCTGCTAGATTGATGGGCCTTCCGGGTGACAATCCATAACTTGGGAACGGGTGTTGCTTTCGAGCTCTTTCAATCCCAAGCTGAGTTTAGAAAGCTATGCCCACCCCACGGCAGCCTCCGACTCCTGACCCGAGACACAAATGAGCCACAGTTTCCACAGGGCCGGCCGTATGCTCTCCCATCCTTGGTCCAGCTCTAGCATACCCTACAGGCCAGCACACACATGTCCTCTTGCACACAGGTCTGCTGGATAATCCTTCCCTGGCTATGGACGAAGGTTTTGGGCTCTGTGAAGATCAACACCTCTTTTACCAGGAGGAAGAATGAGTTACTGGACCAGCTGGGAAATAAGAGGATAATCTCCCCTGTCGCCCCAGGGAGGTGCAGGAGTTGATACAGGTGACAGGCAAAGCGGTCCGCGCCAGCTCAGAGGCATGCTGTGATGGTGGTGAGTGGCACCTGGTCACCTCCAATCTGTTCGGCTCAGGATCAATTGCATGAAGCACGAGGTTCACCAACTCAGATCTCATACAGGTTTACCAAAAGTGGCAACGAACTGACAGAGCCTTATCTCTACTGTATTTAAAATACATTTCCTAGTCCAGCCTTGTCCATAAGCCAAAGTTAGGCTTAGCTAACACAAACCAACTCTGTCTAAACATAACCACTTTTCCTATTGCCTGTAGCTTGGTTTTATGCTTGACTTGGAAGCATCACCACCTTGTGTCTACAAGTAGGTGCTGGTCCAGACTATCAAGTCTAGCCCATAAAACTTTGTTGGTTTGTGGAGTGAAAAAAAAATTCACAAAACCCCCATGCCTCCCAGCACCGCAGTGAACACTGCTGTGCTGACAAAGATGCCCACATGGCCGCAGCTGTGCCCGCAGAAGGAGCTGTTGTTGCCTTCAGTCATGGTGCGTGGAAAGGTGTCACAGCTACGTGGGCAGAAAAGCCATGCTGGCACTGCTCTGGCATAGACCCGACCTAACACAAGCAGCCAAATTCAGACAGAGATTGATCAGAGTAATTGTTGCTGATTTGTGAGTCTGACCTAAATGGCACCATTTTCTTAGAAGACACAGAAGTTTTACGTGCCTTGTGGACAAAACATTTGGTTGTTACGTGCGATGGGGGCTTTATGCCATTAGAGTGCAACTGTTATGCAGAAATACAGACCCACTCTTCGATCATCTCAGCCCGCTATGTAGAAGACAGCCAGCTCTGGAGTCTTTAAGGATTGCACAGGCTCCTTGGAAAACAGCAGAGATGCTGAAAGAGCCTGTACAGCTACAGTAAAGCTGAACATAAACAGTGCTGCACTTAACCAAGTTGACCCAGCTGAAAACTTTCTTGACATTAATAAAAGATCAGTAGAAGTTCATTTTGTACTTTGGCAAAACTCCCAAGCAGCTTGTGAAGAATAGGTGGAAACGAGGAACAGTTATAAAAACAGAAAAGAAATCGGGACAGATAATTGGTCATAATTCACAGGAGCACTCAGTCCACTCTACCTGTATGGCAGGCTGAGAAATCTCCGCACGTGGAGTAACAGCTGCAGCCACTCGCAAGGCTGCAGATGTTGCTGAGAAATTTGGTTTGGACACACCACGCACTGGAGCAAGAGCTGACATTTTGGTTCAAATCCAGAAGCTTCCACTACACCATGTAGAGTCATGGGGCTACCCCACGAATGTCTGCGTCATCTCGCTACAAGATTGTAAAACTCCAGTTCGTTTTCAAAGATGCAAAGCCGGGCAGAACTGACAGTGATGGCAGCCACAGGATACTCCAAACTTTCCCGTCTGTGACGCAGAAATGATAATGACAAAATATTTACTAAACAAAACCCTGACATTCTACCAGGACCACTATTTAAAGTAATTTTTAACAAAATTTGGGCCACAGAATATAATAAGCAAACTTCTAGAATTGCTCTGTCTGTAAAAAGAGGAGGAAAAAAAAGGAACTTCATTTTCTTTTGTACAGTATCGATTTTTTATGATTACGGACAACTTTGGAGTACTTTAGGAACACCTCAGAGAGTAATGAACCCAGCAGTCACAAAATGATTTTTTTCTGAAAAATGTTCCATTGATGAAGACATATTTGGGCTCATACGTTTCTCTCACCATTCTTTGATGCATAAAAAGCGCTCAGAAACGTTTTCACAGCTAAGCAAGGAAAATTCTCATTTAATTTGCCTTAGAACTTCAACTTGTCCATAATAGAGGTGCTACAACGCTTCAGCACTCAGCGAAACAATGATACCAAACCAGCCAAGAAGCTGAACAGAGAACAACTGGACAAGGAAGATAAATTTAGGGAGACCACTGAAATACTAGTATCGGTATGACTTTTGTTAACCCTCTGCCCTTAATGATGAAAAAAACAACCCAAAACACGTGCTCCAGCCAAGCACGTCAGTCTCCTTCATCTCCAGCTGAGATGGGAGAGTTTATAGAAAACGTATTTTTCCCAAATGCTTCAAATAAAACAAGACTTCAACTTCATATATATATATACACACACACACATACACGTATATCTATAGCTATAAAGTTACAATGCTGCTCCTTTTTTCTTTCCCTAAGATAAAACTATCAAACCCTTCAAGCCTTTCCCATGAGCTATGGAAAACCACAAATTAACTAAACCAAGAACTCTCTTTCAAATCTCTGCACGCAACAGTGCTGTGAGCTCTCCAGCCGCGAACCGATTCCCGCTCTAGGAAGACTCACTCCATTCGTGAGTATCCCTGCTAGAGACCTACATCGTGCATTGTTTTACCTCATTTTCTTTTGTCTAATTTTGCTCCAAAGATGGAGCCTTGCAAAAACGGACTAGTCATTTCGAGTAATCGAGTCCAGACTACTTAAGCCTGCCCAAGCGTCAGAAATAGCTGAACCTCGCGGAAAAAAATTGGGACCGTTGACAGCGTTTCAAGTCAGATACCCCAAATCACTAGTCATTGCTGAAAACCTTGGCCTTTGCTACCTTTCCTCTGAATAAGAGAGTATTAAACACAAGGCCACCGGGTTAGCTCAAAGAGTGACAGAGGAGGCCAGGATTCAAACCACCCCTCTCATGTGGTTGACCACAGCATTAACTACATGACAAGCAGGCATGCCCGGAAAAGCAGAGATCAATTAGGGGTCTCTTGCAGGGTTATGCAGGGCATGAATGGTTTGCTCTCGATGGTTTTATTCAGATGAAGGCGGCTGCCAGGCTGGGCCATATTTACTGTCCCAAACGCTGAAACTCTAAAGAAAATTAATTCTGTCCAGCCCAACAGAAACAGGAGCGCTCCCTCTCCCCTGCTTCTCTCTTCCCCCAGCTCCTCTGAAGCTGAGGGGCACATCACTCGATTCCCAAACCGGGGTGAAAGCCAGCTCGGGGAAGCCCAGCTCTGAACAAAGTGAAACGAGGAAGATGCCTCCAAGGGGAAGCACCTACCTCCCCCACCGCTGGGGACCTGATGGGGGCAGAAAGAGGCACTGTCCATTTAGAAATGGCCAGGGAGCTCCTCAGCATGCCTGGTCTCCATTTGGCAGCATCCACGGCCAGAAGGAAAACTGCTGTGGGCTGTAGCAGGACAAGGGGAGATTTCCTGAAGCCCACTGCTGAGTAAGTACTCAGAGCAACCAGGGATGAGAGAACAAGGGACCCTCTAGTCCCGAGGGCCACGCAGGACCTCGAAAGAGCCAGCGTCCGCTGGAGAGAGGGAGCGAACGGCAAACCACCAGCCCCAGGCAGCCAGGAAACGCTGCAGCGGGAGCCAGACCCACAGCTCAGCCACAAGAGAACAAGTTGGCTTAGGATAGATGAAGCCGGCTGGGGAGTTAAATTTAGACAGGTAAACATACCGAGGGGAAGAGACAGGGTTCACACAGCTCTCACCATCTGCCCCTGCCAGGCCCTGGGTTGGAGTCCCCAACAAGACTGCTCGTGGGCTGCAGCCGACGGCTGGTGCACCCCAGAAGAGGGACGTCGGGGGTGAGCAGGTGGAGGAGCGCCCAACTGCGTGGACATTTTTTCCCCCATTGTTTGCTCCAAGCACCTCTCCACCAGGCAGCATCCCCGGGAAGCAGGAAAGCTGTTGAGAGAAGCATGCAGGACACTGCAGCCTGAGGAGAGCTGCAGCCCCACCAGCTGGGTACGCATGGTGCACGGGGACAGTGCAAAGGAAAGGTACCAGCAAAAACCCAACCAGAAACACAGGGGCCACAGCGTCAGTGTAGCCGTTGGGTGCCAGAGCCCTGCTGAGCTCGCTTTTTGGGGGAGAAAGGAGTAGAAGAGGCTTGGCGATCGCTCGTGACACTTCATGCAAGAACGAGGAGTTAAAGTCTTGCAAACTCAGCCAAACTCTAGCTTGAGTCTTCCAGGCCCCGAGGACTGGAGGGGACACACAGCACTCCCTTCCCCGCTCTGCAAGCCATCAGACCTCACCGCCCATTTCACATGTGGACAGCATGCCGTCTACAGCCGGCTCCCCTTGCAAAGTGCTTTTGTGGAGACAGGCCGTGCAATTACAAGGTGTACGAAAGCATCCCCACTTTGTGGAAATTGCTGTGCTGGAAAGCAACAATCTGCTTTCGGTGACCCCGTTGCTCTGCCTCACACAGAGCAGGGGAACACTTGTGTAAGCTTTATCAAGGCCTAAGCCAAAACTTGGAAGACAGCGGTGGATCACAGGGTCTGGTCTTGTCTGTAATTCTGTGTATACGGTCTCAGCCAGTTATCTCTGCAGTGAGCCCAAGAACTCGCGCTCCAATAAAGCGCCTTTTCCAAAAAGACATTTGGTCTTTATGTGAAGGTTTTAAAAGCTGGAGAAGCTAACGTTGCTTTGGTCGTCTGTTCCACTGGTTAATGACCCTGCTGTTAAAAATGTTGCCTGTTTCTAACATGAATGTGTAGAGCTTAAAGGCCCAGCCACACGCTTTAAGTTCTTCTCTTGAATTAGAAAGCTCTCCAAGTACCAGCTGCTCTCAGTGCCGCTGAAAGCACTCAGGTGTCACACCACGCTCCCTCTTAATTATCTTTCTGAAACACTACCTAGGTCCACATTCATTATATCTCCCATTAGAAAAGGGTTTTTTCCAGTCCAGGAAAAACTCCTGTGACTCTTCTCTGCGCTGCCTTCAGTTTTAATGAAGTCTGTATGCCTTTTCCCAGCAAGCGAAGGTCCCTTTCTCTGCAAAAATGGGAGCAAATCATGGACTGCCCTGTCTTACATGACAACATGCCTTGGCTATCTGCATCCTGATTTTAACAGTGTTGTGTTTAAAAGTCTCTCTGAAATGCTTATTGTGTGTGTGTCCAATTAATTTGGAAATGATGAAATGGTTTTCACTTGAATCAGCCATTAGAAAAAAGATCTTATGAATAGAAACAATTTATATTCATTTAAATGAGCAATCATGCAGTTTTCAGAAAAGAACTGGTTTCCCTGCACGCCTTGAAACCCAAACCCAACAACTGCAGGACAAAAGACTCAAGATCTGAAGCAGTCCACAAACAGAGAGGCCTACTGGGCGAGAGAAAGGAACAAATAGCGTTAAAGGTGACTGCACTGATTTTTAAATTTTTTTCTAATTTCACGGTATTTGATCTCTTCCTAAAAGTCCGACCTCATGGAGACTTCACTATACGAGAATGTGCATTTTTCTTAAAAAAGGTTTGTTTCTGGTCGTTGCAGAATAAGGCTGGAAAATACAACTGGGACATACCTTACTACCGGAAAAAAAGTAGGAACCCCCAACTTTTTAGACCCAGCTCTTTCAAAACTTCCATTTTTTTCAACTGATGTCATAATTTCTGGCAGACTGGGAGGGAAGGGGCCAAGAGAGAAGACTTCTCAGGGCTGGGAGCCTGCAGCCACGATTTCAGCTTCAGCTTTCCCTAGACACATGGAAGGACATTTTCGTTGTACGTGCACTAGAGACATGGGAAAGGACACAGGGGGTGCTTACAGCTCCCGAGAGGAGAGGCGTGCTAATACGAAGGGGACAGGAGGAGCTAGGGAGGGACTCCTTTCCAAAAGGGAGGAATCTCTCGCAGACACTCCTGGGCACAGAAACGCAAGCGAGCGACGGAGCCTGGAAGCAGAGGAAACTCGCGGCTGGAACGCGGCCAGCTCGCCTCCCCGGGCTCTGCCTCCTATCCCTCACTGGCAGTTCAGCCTCATGCTTTTCCCTTCATATGCTTGACTAAGGAAAAAAAAATGAGCGCTTGGGCTGGCTTTGCTGCCACACATGGTGACTTATCCCATAGGTTGAATGCTTGGGGTAAAAAAAATTCTGCTGGAATTCCTGCAGTGCCCAACTTTCACGTTGGATAAACCCAGGTGTCCATGCACAGGACACTGGTTTCAGGAGTCTGTCTCTTCTGCCAAGTTTGAGAAAGTCCACTTCTTTCTCTTTTGTGAAGAAGAGCACGTACCCAACTTGGTTCTGCGTTTGCAACAGCATCTGTGCATGTGACAGAAGACACGAATCCGCAGGTTAAACCTGCCACCACCAGAAAAAGTAGTCACTTCAGCTCGTGTGTTGATGCCCAGCAGCAAACGTGGGAAGGGCGGGCAAAGACAGTCATACGCCTGAGTGTTGGTGCCTCCCTGCAGACCTCCCACCTGCAGGGGAAGGTGAGGGAGATGGAGATACGCACATAGCAGACAGGCTCCGAAGGGACAGATGGATGAAGATGAGTGTGAAAGGAAACACCTTGTGTGTCCATTATATGTGTGTGACCGAGGCTGCGCAGACACAAATAAAGGGCAACAGGAAAGAGCCCTCGACATGTAGGCAGACAAGGAGGCAATCGGTGCAAAAGACAGTCTGAGTGTGCGGGTGAAGTGTGGTAGAGCAGATATCCAAAACGTGCAAGTGCACACGAGGAACATGACGCGCATGCACCCAAGTTTTTTGGCTATGAAGAAAATGAAGCGAGAACATAAATGCCAGTACACGTGTGAGAAACAGCTCCATCACAAGAAAAACCCAACCTCAAAGACGAACAGGCAAGTATGTGGGTGCAGGCAGCAGAGCAAGGGTGATGATGAACGCACGCCGGAGAGTGCACCAGGAAACCATTAAGAGGAAGGTAAAAGTTACATAGAGAGTCTGACCGGGACACTCATCTGGTGGCAGAGGAAACGTATGAAAAATATGGGGCAACAAAGTGCGTCACAGGACACAAAAATACGTTTGGGGAAGCTGTTTTACCAGTACTGCTAAGGGAAGTATTGCAGCATAATTCCCTGAAAAGACCCAAGTTCCATAAAACAGCGTCTTTGTCACGAACATAACTGGGATGCTTGTGCCCCGGTACCGTGAGACCAGGCACACTGTTGCTACTCTGCGTTTCCACTCGCATGAGCACCTTCTCCCACGCTACAAGCCGTGGCCCGTGACAGCGCATGCTGCCACACTGCGGGCACGTGGGTGAGAAGGACAGTGTGGGCAGAGGGACTGGGTACTCTCGGGAAAGATGCTGTGCTCACGCTCAAGGAAAGGGCCCTCATCAGAGAGTAACATCTCTCCGATCAGAGTAACGTCCATCTTATCGGAGTAACAACTGTTTTCCCAAACTCACGTCTGTCACGCTCGAGGAAAATCTGTTCTACCAGCTCAACGCCTGTGACCCCAGAGGAGCATCCCTCACACCCCAGCAACGTCCCTTGGGCCGGAGTACAACCCCTCAAGGCCGGGCAGCGTCTCTCCTGCCACAGCAGGTCTCTCCCACAGCAGTAACACTGCCGAGGCCACCCCGCAACCAGCCCTAGCCCCGTGCTCCCATCGCCCCTCCACCGCTCCGTGTCGCGGGGGGCTCGCTCGGGGGCTGCAGCCTGGCGGCAGCCGCGGCTCGGGCCCCCGACGGCCGCAGCCCCCGACGACCCCTTTCCCCAGCCGGGGCCGTTCGCCGCGGGGGCTCCGCGCAGCCCGGGCCGCCCCATCGCCGCGGCCCCGCGCAGCCCCTGCCCTGCCCCGACCGGCGGC
>VZSC01018404.1:480724-541379 GCA_013398225.1 Steatornis caripensis | reverse complement strand
GAAAGCCGCCGCCCTGTGCGGCAGAGGGGGCCGGAGGGGACCCCTGGGCAGCGCCGTGCCGCGGCGGGGTGGCCGCGGGGACCGGGCGGGCTNTGCAGCAACTGTACGGTGTGCGTTTGCCTTTCGTCACCTTGCTGAGGCAGTAGTAGGGTCCCTGGGAGTGATCTCCCCGTCTGGACGATGCTGCTGGCTGGGGGGCTGCTTCAGAGGTCAGGCAGAGACAGCCCGCAGTGCAGGCTGGTGCGTGCCACCCTGCCAGATGGCAGGCTACCTCCTGGTGTTCAGTGGCCCTCAGCCCCTCGTCGGTCGCTCCCTCCCCGGCTGCCAGGCCCCACCGCCGCTAAGCGCCCAGCCCGTTTCTCTCCGGGCACGCTGCTCGTGTGGCCCCTGGCCCCGGGGGCCAACGTGCTGGAAGCCAGAGCCCCTCCGGTGTGGGCAGTGGGGTTGCTGGCTCTGGCCGTGAAGGAGTTTTGACCTGGTGACCTGCTGCTTCATCCGAGCGGTGATTTTTGGCATCTGCCTCCCAGCGCGGGCAGAGACGGGTTGCAGGGAAGGCGCGAATGAGGCAAAGCCTGGTTCGGGGACGCTGTTAAAAAAAAAGCTGGCAAAGGTTGGCAGAGGAGGCAGCGCACAGCTCGCGTGAAGCTCTCGGTGGGGCTGGCTCTCAAGGTCCCTTGCCTTCGACACCAGGAATCGCACCGGGGGCTCTCCTCTGCCTCTCCTCCCACAGAGCTTCGCAGATTCACGGCCAGATCCCGCTCTCGCTTCTCCTGGCAGAAGTAGGGAGTAGCTGCACGGGCATTAGCAGGATCGCTGCAAGTTTATGTTGGTGTAACTGAGAACGGCGTGTAGCCCTCGGGATCGTTGGGCATCTGGGCGTGTGGAGGCAGGACGTACACGGCTGGCCTCCGAGCTTGGTGGCAGCTCTGCAGCAGCTGAGGAAGGCAGGATTTACACTCGTGTCGGGATCCCTGTCTCCGGGCCCCACAGCGTCAGGCATCCAAAACCTCTATGTGGCAGGAGCTGCAGAGCCTTGCACGCAGTGCGAGGAGCACCTCGCCGCTCCCACATGTTCACAGCCGTGTGCAGATGAGTATCCGAAGGGAGTTAGTTACATCGGGGAGGCGTTTGGCCCCCTGGAATTACTCAGAGTTGTACCAGGCTGGGACTTGGTGCAGCTTGAGGCACGCACCCCTGCATGAGTGCCTGGTTTCAAACCTGAGCATCCGTGGAAGGACGTGAGCATTTTTACAGGAGTGAGTAAATGTTTGAATACAGGCTACACGGTACAAATAATTGAAGGCTGCGAGTTTCTTAATTTATGACCAACTTTTCCAGTGTTTCCCATCACTGTAGTCATTAATGATACTTTCTTTTAATGGGAGTAGGAGATAGAGGAGGTACAGCTAGAGGTAAATAGTAACCCAGTGTTTGAGGTAGGAAATAAGGAGCCATTGTCCTCAGCACTACGTAACTACAAAGATAATAGTTGGTACAGCAAATACCAACTAATTAGAGGGCAAAGGCAGTCTTGAAAGTGAGCTGGCTGCAAGAAATTTTAGGTGCCAGCTTTTTCGCTCCACGGTAAAGCTGGTTTACCATATGGGCTGTTCCTTGCTTGTCGGCCAAACTTCTAACTTGCACGTTCAGGCATAGGCGGGCAGTGGCAGGGTGCTCCTCTGGGGACGTAGAATAGAACAGGGTCCCCACCCGTGACCTGGAGGTGTGAAGGGAGCGTCACAGACCTGAGGTCTCGGTAACAAATTGCTTGGCCTCTCGAGTAACACTCTTTTCCACTTTTGGTGTTACAAGGGACAGCTGTCCACAAGGGGTTAGCAGGCCAGAGATCCTCATTGGTCCTCATGGGAATCCTCCTAGGGCTGGCACTGCTTCACACCCCAAGACGATGTCTTACGTCAGGGTTAGAGGTGGCAGAAAGGGAAGGCAGAGCCACTGTAGGGCCAACAGCAGAGACCGATGGGCAGGACTGGATACATGTGCTCCTTAAAACCTCCAGCTAAGCGCTATGTATGTGGATCATTCAAGAAGGATCTCAGCTTATTGAAAGACCATGCTGGCTTCAGTGTAGTCCATGAGGAAGATGGTACTTCCTGCAGATTTAATCCCTCCTTGCTGTGTCCGCTTCTGCTTTGGTGGGACAAGAAGAGCCGTCAGGAGGCAGAGGGGCATGTGGCAGTCCCATGGTGGTGCTGGGTGCCAGGAGGGGCAGGAGGGACAGATGGGGGTGCACACCTTGGAAGCTGGGTGGGAGTAGGCATCTGGCTGGCCGCTAGAAGGGCTGGAGAAGAGGCAAGAGGTCCTCAGCCAGCAGTAGTGGGGCACGTGGCCCATATGGGAGTGTGTGTGTCTCATGCGGGGGGAAGACTTGGCACTCCTGCCAGCGCTGACGACAAAAAACACCGAATGAGTTAGTCACAATGTTGGCGTGGATGGATGAGGGCAGGAGACCGTCTATTGCTTTACCTCACTTTGTCCTCTCTGCTGAAATGACTTTGATCTTTTTCTCATGGAAGGAGAAAAGTTGGTTGCCTTCTTTTCTTCTAGTTTCCCCCGTAAGTTTGCTTTATCCTCCACCAGAACAGTGACACATGAATACCATGCCATAGTTTTTGTCAACTGAAACTTTTCCTCCATCTACAGAGGACGACGGAGGAGGGAAGGGCACGTGTACCTGGCCGGGATGAGCCTCACTAGGTACTGGGGGCACCAGCTGCCAGCAGGAGGGGCTCCTGTGTAGCCTCGGCTGCCGAAGGTGTCGACCAGACGCTCTTTAGATGTCCGGATATGATTAAGCCTCACTGATTTAATAATGAGCAGTGTCCGCAACTGGAACTGGACTTTGCTCCGTGACCAGAGTCTCAGATGTGACTAATATTGGTGGGAGACATTGTCATGCCCAGAGATGATCCAACATCTGATCAGTTGCGAAAAGAAGCTTAACCCATGCAGCCCGCTGGACACCCCAAGGTGTTTTACTTCTCTTCATCTTGTCAAAACAGTCCTATGGCTCCAGTCACCCTCACACTCCTCTTTCTCATCTGCTACAGTAATGGATGCCGTGAGCCTCACCTGCCTGGCCTCTGCTGCTGGTGAGCAGGAAGAGGGTGGGGAAGTGCTCAAACTGAGGTGCGGAAATGCTCACTCGGCGGAGGAGTGATTTAAAATGCATAAGGACTGTAAGTCCCTCTGAGTTAATGCCATGACCCTGCAGAATATATTCAGCAGTAGGAGACATTATCACTAGAAAGCGAGCCTCGTGGCTTTGCTTAATGTCAATGTAAGCCCAGTGTAGCATTTCTGTGGTGCTCGTAAGCTCTGATCTCTTGGGAAGTTTCTTCCATCCCTGTTGCATCTGCACGATAAGCTTCCCCCTAGTCAGGTGTCCTCTCCATATGCAGCGGAGAGCCAAGGCCGAGATGGTGCCTGTTCTGCGACAGCTTTCAGGGAGTGCTGGCTAATCCTCACTACGCTGCTTTCATGGGGATGGACCTCTTTTTTGTGCTTTCATCACCACTCGCCCCACATTCCTGTAGTAGCAGTAGCAGGAGCAAGTCAACGGGGGTGAATTCGTTGTGAGGAAATGGACAAGTTTCCAGCAGTGAGATTTTTATGAGTCAAGATGGAATTCATGGAATAAAAATCTGGAAATGGAAAAAAAAAAAAATCTTGAGCTCCTGCCAAAAGAGGGCTCCTTCCAGACAAGTTACCTGATCTGACCTGCCTTGCAGGTGTGAAAACCTTTGTTGGCCTGCCCCCATGTTCTCTACCTGCCCCTGCAAACACCAGAGAAAACCACCACCTTATCCCCAGCCGCTGCCCTCGTGGGAAGCAGCCAGTTTCCTTGAGGCGTAAAGCTCATGACCTGAGAATTTGTGGCACTCCACAAAAGGAAATATAGGCTAAACTTCTGAAACATTTCCTAATATTGACGTCTTTCAAGCGGTGAGGTCGTGGATACTCCATTCCCTGAGTCAGGGATACAGGACCGGACAATGCACAGGGAGATGTATTGTTGGGAACCTTACTGCCCCCGTCCCTGGGAGAGACAATGAGGGTGCAGAGAGGAAATAAATTAGATGACTTGAATAATTTCCAGCTCTAATTGCTATGATCCTGCGGTAGTTTTCCCAGCCCCAAGTATAATATTAACCATCAAAGCATGATTTCACCCACGGTCAATTAAACCAGGATTCATCTGGCCTGACATCACCAAATAAAATCCATCCTGGACTCAGGGACACCCTGCTGAGAAGAGACGGGAGCCAAACTGGGGCTCCATGGGATGGCCAGAAGCCGCTGCCTTTGGAGGTGGACATCTCCAAGCATGCTCTTCCCCTCCACCAGCACAGGGCACAAAGGGCAATGCAGCAACTGTACGGTGTGCGTTTGCCTTTCGTCACCTTGCTGAGGCAGTAGTAGGGTCCCTGGGAGTGATCTCCCCGTCTGGACGATGCTGCTGGCTGGGGGGCTGCTTCAGAGGTCAGGCAGAGACAGCCCGCAGTGCAGGCTGGTGCGTGCCACCCTGCCAGATGGCAGGCTACCTCCTGGTGTTCAGTGGCCACAAATGTTATCCTCTGTCCGGTTTGCCCCTGCCCTCCTGGTGCTCCGAAGCGCAGCTCTGGGAAGCCCATCAGGTGCCCGCAAGGGATTCAGTGTCTGGAGCTGCGTTTCTGGACGCCGAGCTCCACAGGGTGGAGGGCGGATCAGGGTACGGCTCTCCTGCAGCGAATCTCCTATGGCTGCAGCCCTCCTCCTTGCAACTCCTTTCTCTTCCTCCCCAGTCCTTGAACAAAGGGGTGAATTGAGCCATTTACTAGTATTTGAATACCAAGAAATCAAATAACGAGAGACCCTTGTGAAGACACAAGGATTTAAAGGACGTGGCAGTAACCAGATGGATCTGGCGGCTGCGGTGGGGTGAAGTCCCGTCTTGCCTGGCTCCACGTAACTCGGTAGCGAGGCTGGGGAGAGCACGCAGAGTTCATGCCTCCTCGTTTAGCACTTTAATCATTAGACAGGCGCTCCCAACAGCGGGCTCTGTGGGCTGAGCGAGTTAAACTGTAACTGCCCTCCTCGGCAGCTCCCAGTGAGGAGCCCCGGCTCGTGTGACCATGGCGCAACCAGCCTCCCACCCTAGTCCCACCAGCTCTCACTGTTGGCTCAGGCAGGGACACAGAGTTGGCCCCGGCAGCAGACTGGTGTGGGAGTAGCTGCCCCACATCCCCATGATGGTCGTGGGGATGGACCAGGACCCTGTTAGGTTTTGTCCCACGGAGCTGGAAGAGCTTCCCCATCCGTCCCTCGCATGGGCAGATAAGCATCACCCAGCCCCATGGCACTGCTGGGCGAGGGGGACAGGAGATGCACCCGGGGCCAGCCCAGTGCACCAAGCGCTGTGCCTTGCCACTGATAAGGACCAGGGCTACGTGGTTTGGGGAGGCTCAGGGCCACGGCCATAGCCAGACGGTGAGGTAATCTGCCCCCCGACTCCCCTCCTCTCAGACCAAGTCTCTTGGTCTCTTCTACTTGGCTTAAACCCCGAGGCAGAGATTTGTACATCCTTTCCAAAATTTTTATCGGCATGAATTATGACAACTCTGGATATCCTTGTTGTCTGTTTGAGTGGCCAATCCCCTTCTAAAGTCTTGCTTAATTCTTGGCCTCGGCTGCTTCCTGTGGTAACGAGCTCCACGGCGTAATTAAGCATGGTCTGTGATAGCAACCATGTGATGGGCTTCACCATCGGCAGCAGCACATGAGTGTTCCTGCATGTATCTCCGGGTGCATGCGAGGGTGCAGGCTGGGGTGCACGGCAGGTGACAGCACACCCCTGCCTGCTTGCAGGCAGGGCAAGCGCTGCCTTGCGAGCACAGGAGCAACCCCAGGGTGCAGCCAGGCTGGGGCATGGGGGCACTGAGGCCGCAGTGCTGGGGCTGTTCAGACCAGGTGCTGTGGCAGAGGGCTCCCCCAAACACCTGACTGTCAGGGAATGACAAAACCCAAATTCCTGCCCTGCGCGGTCAGAAGGGAACAGTCGCCCTGCCAGCCCCCTCCCTCCAGATTAGTGAAGTGATGCTGAACTCCCACAAATCTGGCAAGAAGATGTCCCCGAACAGCTGAGCATCCACGGGTGGTTTTGGGGAAAGTGCACGCGAGGGTCTAGCTGGGTCTGTCAGAGACAGACGAGCCCCGGCAGCCCCCTCTCCTGCGGTCTGCGGCTGCTCAGAGGGTGCAGCTGGTGTGGGAGGGGATGTGTGCCCCTCCGTGCTGCTTCTGACTGCAGCCGAGACCCTTCCCCAGGACGGCACCAGCACAATCCTGGCCAACGCTAATCTCAGCCTGACCTCTCGCTCCACTACATGCTTCCTAATTTCTCCATGTCATCTCTTTCTTTCATTTTTCTTCCTTTTTTTCTTTTTTCCTCTCATCCTTCCTTCCTTCCTTTTTTGTCTTCATTTCCCCTGCCCTTGCTGATCGTCTCCCTTTGTAATTTCTTTCTTCGCTTGCTCAAACCTTCTTCTGTAATTTCTTTCTTCGAAAGCAAGACAAGCCTCCGGCTGGATCTGGCACTGATGAGGTGAAAGGGGATTATTCTGCTGATAATCGCTGGGATTAATACCGCAGAGCAACTTTAGCTGAAGGAGGAAACAAACACAATTCACATGTTACATCCGGCTTTCCCATGGACCATGCAGATGGAGGGTGGGCTCACGCCGATGCGGCGAGGCAGAGGATGGGCTAACAGGGTCGAGCCCCGTCTCCCCTGCCTGGCCCTGCGGGCGCCGCTGTGGGTGGGCATGAGGGGGGCAGAATCCCCCAAACCCAATGCGAGAGCCGCTCCCTGGGCTAGCTTGGCACCTTGCTGCGTCACCGCTGGCCTGGGCACTCCCGGCTGCGGGGCCAGCCTGACGCCCTGCCCGGGCGGCCCTGGGGGCACACAGGTGACGCAGCTGGCTTCTGGGGCGGGTGGCACACGCTCCATGGCCTGGCAGGTGGCAAGGGAAGGGAACGAAATGTGCTGAGATGCCAAGCCAGGAGGGTGTGACCAGTGCCACCCTGCTACCATGCCACCAGGGAGTTGGGACAGTGGGCAGAGTCTGGACGGAGTCGGGAATGTCACCGCATGGAACAGGAGGGTGGGACAGAGCTGCCGGGCCTGCAGGGTTGCAGAGGGAGGCTTAGGGCAGTGCACGGGGAGGGATAATATATGTGATATGATGTACTATGGCCAGGAGTGTGATTGCTGGTGCCGCTGCCCGGAGGCAGACGCTGCTCTGGGACAGCTCTCCTGCAGCCGGTGGACGGTTGCTATTTACAGTCAAACCGCAGCACCGTTCCTGCTTTTATTTCTGGGTCCCACAAAGCCCAGGGATGAACTAAACAGCGTAAGTGAGGCTTAGGATGGGCTCTGTAGCTCCTGGCTTTGCCGCTGACAAATTGTTCTGCAAACCAACCTGATGACAATAAAGACTTTGTATGAAAATCACACAAAACCATGTTTCTTAGGCTCTCATGTGTCCTTTGATGACAAACGCCTTTGCTTAATAGTCTCACCTTCACAGTGCAAGCTGAAGGAAACATAAATACAATCCTTAGACACTGTGGCTTCTAAACAAATATCTGTAGCATGGGTAATATATGGGCTTACACAAGCTTCAGCATGAAAGCACGTGAAGTAGGCAGGGAAGGAAACTATAATAACCAAAGCACCACAAGATAGGAAGAGGGAAGAAACCACGTGGCAATAGACAGTCTTCTTCTAAGGCACTTGGATGTTGTGTTGAATATGGTCTTGGTGCTTGGCCACCAGACAGAGGGGTGCACGTGGATACCAATGCTCCTGTGGCATAATAAGCCCTCGGCACATTTCAAGGGCTTGTTCATGAAAAACACGTGTGCGTGTGTACGTATTTACACACGCAAGGAACTAAAGACCTATAAAGCAATGAGTTCTAGTTCAGAAGATTGCTGTCATGTACTCTTCTTGCAAAGGTAAAACTCAAGAAATAGAGTTCCTCCTGTATAATTTAAGTGTAATTGTGTATGTCTTCTGTATTTTCTGTGTGCAACATCCTTAAGTCATTACTCTGAATTTTCAGCTTGGAACACTGATTTTCCAGGATGCGCAGAGAACCTACCCGCTAACACCTCTTGTGGCACCTGAAGTTAAGCCAAATCACTAAATGCTTCAACACATCCTGGGACTGGAATTATACACACCTGCAAAATACCAAAGAAAAACTCCCCCAAAAACTCAAACGAACTAAAAAAAGACCCCCACCCAAACTGAAGACACTGTGATTCATGCCCCAAAACATATTTGCTCACACGCATAAGATCTTTTTTTTTTTACTCAGGGAGGCTTTTTTTTGGTGGATTTGAATCTTGTTTCTGAGCCTTTAGTGTTCACTGAAGCTACATTTTTCTTCATTTCCCACCGGCAATGGGGGCTGGAACTCTTTCTTTTTGTAAAGGCAGATGGGGACCCGGAATTCTTTTTTTTGTAAATGCAGATGGGGACCCTCTTTCCATCACAGGGCTTCAGAGGCTGTGTTTGGAAGAACCGAACGTCATAGAAGATTATAACGTTGTGTTCAACACCCTTCAAGATACGGCTCGTATGTAATCCCTTTTATAGTAGCATGAATAACGTGCACAGAGATCTGTGGAGAGTGAACAAGCTTTTGTGTGGTGCAGAGGGCTCAGATCTGCCTCTCTTGATCCTTAACTAGTATATAAAATTGGGCTTTAGGGGTGACCACATCACTCATTGTCAGTGAGTCACGGGAACCTTCCCAAGCACACGGTGGCTAAACCTTTAGGCATCAGTAGTCCTTTTAGAGGCCTGAACTGCAGCTGGTACGTGCTGACAGAGCTCTGCTGAAGGCAAGGGGGACACCGGCCTTCCACATTGTGTTTGGTTGATTTGCTCTCTATCTTTTCTTACATTCTCTTGGCTCTTCCTTGTTGAGAAGAGGTTAGTAGTTAATGGTGTCACTGCTACGGCAAAGATGTGCTTCAAGACGCTCGGATGGCAGGGATCCAGTCAGGTTTGGCTCCAAGCTGGGCATGAAGTGATTGCTACGCCACTGACTCCTCACACAGAGGTTCCCAAACGATCCACGACACCCTCGCTGCACAGTGCCAGGCTGCAACACGCCCCGCAGCGACACAACCCCAACGCCTCCGTCGCGTCTGAACTTGCTGAGATATCATCTTAAGATTGCACACATAACGATGAGCATAAGCGATACTATTGTGCTGAATAAGGTCTCTTACCAGAAAAACACAAACAGGGAAAGTTGGCGTCATTGTCTCTAACCCCTGTCACTACTCAGCTGTAAGCAAACACAGAGGAAAGCTCTGGGTCAGCGTTAGGCTGGGTGACTTTGCTGTATGGATCTAAGACTGGTTTCCCCATGAAGTCATGCTCCAGTCTGTCACTTCACACAAAGGAAGCCTCTGGGTCATCCGTGGTGATATTTGTCTGCGGCTCTATAGATAGCTTTGATCTACTCTTCTGACAGATGAGCATAAATAATTGTGTTACCGCTCTTGTTTTCAAGAGTCATCGCTTCATTAACAAAGGGATCAAATTAAAGCCTCCAACCGTAAGGGTGAGGAGCAGCCTTTCACTATCACCTTGAAGTCACTGTGTCTAACCTGGGCTACTGGGGGGAGATTGTAAGGACTGATGTTGCGTTAGGTCAGCTACATCTCCAACATCCACCGTTAGGCAAAGCGCTCGTTCCTGCAGCTCGGTGTGCAGCCAGCAGCCACTGCCTCTCCCCGGCACACTGTGCTCATGGGCTGGGTGAGTGGCCAAACCTCGCCTCGAGTCCATAAGCAACCGTGGGTTCAGTGGGTGTTTGAAGACATTAATCCCTCCCTGCCACCCCCAGGGTGGCTGTGGGCACGGATTCCTGATGGAAGCTGTGAACTTGCATTATATTTTGCTGACAAATCCCACTTCTGCCATTTCCTCGGGGTTCCTCCAGGTGGTTGTACCTCTCCTGCCCTGGATCTAGCCAGGGATCTGTTCTGGATTCAAGGTGTCGCACTGCTGCCAAACTAACAGGAGAGGACCCTTCAGAGGGCACTGGTAGGAATCACAATCTGTGGTGTACAATGTCATCACAGTGATGCAGCATTTTGAATGCTGGCCTAAACGCACAAGGGGAAAGAGTTTTTTATCTGTGATCAAAACAGTGTTTCACATTTCTCATGCTATTGGGGCAGGAAAAATAAGGACCTTATGGTATTGTATTAGAAATGGTCACAAAGGAGTTTGCAGAAGCCAGAGTGGATTGAGCAACTTAGTTCCTACCATCTCTTGAAGGACCAGCAGCGCCGTGTGCTCTGGGGCAGCGGTTCCTGTGTTCGTCACACCCATTGGATAACTTTGCAGGCCATCCGCAGTAATCAGCAAACCCCTCTTGTTGAACAGTTTTGAATTAAAAAAATAAAGTAAAAAACATAAAGATAACAAAAATGGGTGCTGCTTTCTGAGACACACAGGAAGTGGACAGTACTGAAAAATTGGGCGCTACTGCCTTAAAGCATTTTGCTAGTTTGTCTTCTGAAGAGACAATGCAAGCCATCGAGTTACTAAGGCTTAACAAATGGCAGTAAGTTAGCTGAGCTTTAGCGATTTGCAGTATGCATGCTCTTAGGCCAGCGCAAATCTAAGTTGAGTACATCAGCTGAAACAGTAGCTGCCAGCTACCACTGTCCTCTCCTTCCTTGGTGAGTAGCAGAAATACCTTGCCACCGTCATATGTCATCCTCGGTGGAGATTCTTGGTTTTCTGTGCAATCCCCTGTTGTACGGCCTCCTCTTAAACAGGCAATCAAGATAACAGCATGAATTCCCACTTACCCTTGTTCATTTTATGTGTTTGGAGCCTCGAGAGTATTCACCAGTTGCGCCAGGTGCAGCGAAGAGGACATTTTGGGAATAGAGCCAAGCTCCGCACAAACCTGTTAGGATCTTTGTTACCACCTCAGCTGCATTCTGCTAAAAAGTGTTAAAAAAAGAAAAAGGAGACAATATCCGTACAAGCATAATTGCGTTGGATTTATGCATAACAGATTAGGCTCCCAAATAAATTTCTCAGTAGAGTCAAAATTATACAGAAAAAGCCAGTCGGTACTGCTGAATTTTTCCCTTTGCGTCAGATCAGGTGAGAAAGCAGCAAGGAAGATACCCATTTCTGGTAGTGCAGAAGGAGAACCAAGACATCTAACTCCCATCTTCTGCTGAACATCGGCCTTTAGCAAGCCCAGCCTGCGCTGGGTATGCTCTGCACAGCCCAGGCAAAGGCAGCCACCAACTGCTGGTTTTGGTCAGAACTTTAGGTTCATCCCCACCCACAGTAATCTAACACAAAGCCATGTTTCCTAGGAGGAGAAATAAGGGCAGTTTTTACAGTCTCTGGTAAAAATCATGGTGTTTTCTACTTCTGCTGTAAGTGTCTCTGAGAGGGTTTAACATTTAATATCAAGCAACAGCTGATAACACTCAGGTTGTAAGCTGCCTGGGCCAGGTGAAGTGACAGTTTTATTGTGCTTGCATGTTTGATCTTCTCTGCGCTAAGCGATGCATTAAGTGCCTTCCCCACAAACAGCTGAGCTTCTTTGGCTTTGGAGGGTGCCATGGGCCTACGGAGCTCCCCGGCTTCTCCTGCCCTGGCTGCGGCTGAGCTCCAGCTCCCTCTGAAAACAACCTTACGCTTACCACTTGGATTGGGAAAACATACCTGAAGCCAAAATATGCTGCTTTAGAGCAATGAAGAATATCAGCAAAAGTGGCAATAGTTAACATATCCTTAATAGTCACACCCTTTGCTCTCTCAAACTTTAAGGACTATCACTACCAAAATACTCATAGTATTAATTCTAGATTAATTAATTCATAGAAGCATGACATGAACTGCTGATTGAAGTCCCGTAGGCATGGAAAACCGAGATGCTGAAATCAAACTTGGCTGCTTCTGCACTTTGCAGCCGGTCTTTCAATCCCATGTGTGTGTATTTCACATGTCCTCCAAGTCATTAAGTATCTGACACAGCGTCTTGCAGTTCTTAGCTACTGCGGTCTACAAGAATCTGCAAACATGTGTCCCTTCTGTGGTGTCAGTCAATCCAGCTGCCAGGTAGAGTCTCAAATATTTTATACAGGACCTCGTGGGAGGTTTGTGCTGCTGCCAGGAATGACCTGGCTGAGAAAGGCAATGCGCTTTGTGGACAGTAAGGAAAAGCAGAGGAAGAACATTGCTACCTCCATTTTCTTGTCAAACCAGATCTCCCTCTAAGTCTATGACTCCTTAACAAGTCTCAGGCAGTCTTTGCTGCATATGGTGTCTGATCATAGTTAATGTCCAGCTTGTGTGTCTGAAGAAACAGGAGTCTTCTTTGCTAGATGAAGATTTCAATTATCAAACCCATTATAAACAAATGGAGGCAATTAAAGTTCAAAGATGCGTCACATCTGGAGGTGCCAGCATGCCCAGGGAGCAACAAGCTGCTGTCGTTGTAGTGCCGGTCTGTGCCTGGTGCAGATGGGAAGGTAGAAGCTGAGGTCTGCTCACAAGCAATGTTGAATTGCGGGTGCTTTGTGGCCTCAAGCACCCTTGGTGGATGTTTTGTAGAGAAGGGTCAGATACCTCTGTCAAGAGAGGAGCACGAGCACAGAAACAAGCTGAAGGTTTGCACAAATGCCAGGGTATGGTTAAAGGGAACTGAATTGTATTTTTAGTCTTGCAAAACTAAACTGAGCCGAGTACCCAAATAGGTGCTTGATGCATATATCTGTGGAATAATAAGATTTTTCTCATTGACCTAAACAAAGAAACACATGTACAGATAGGATAGATAACCCCAAATTTAGCTCTGGATGTGGATGATGTATGTGTATGCTGTTCTAGACCGAATCCCCTGCTCCAGGCACTTGTGGGCTGTGGATTTTGAAGGCTGGGTCTTCCTAAATGTCAAGAATTGGTTCATTTTAAAGTCACGTTAGAGCAGATACGAACTTGTGTCTCCCCAAAAATATGGAAGGACTTTGAGGCAATTCCTTCTTTATAGGAATCCTCTTGATGTCTAAGTGGTCCCTAATATGAGGGACAATTTACAGAATTAAAGTAACAAGAGGCTTGCAAGAGAGAACTGGTGGTCTAGGAAGAAGCACAGATGACAGCAATGCTAGGGTTTGTGCAATTACTGATTTGAAGAAATCAATTCATCCTGCACACTTAATGAAGGAAAGGTCTGGCAAAAAATAGTTACATAAATACATCATTGAAAATTGCATCACGAACCTATTAGGCATGAAGTCATGCAGATTTTCTAATTTCCAGACCTTTGGCATTGCAAGCTTAGTATTCTTGAAACATGGTCTTCAGTGTACAGCTGTATATATTTATATATTATCGCACAGATTGGCACAGGCACAGAGATACATGCACACGTGCACTTCAATACATTGAGCTACAAGACGATATACTGTTTAAAGCTAAAAACAGTTCCTATGCGTTATATAACAGAGTTTAAGAGCATTCATGTACATTCCAAGACTTGTGGTTCCCCAAGATGGTGAGCCCTTCCAGAAAATGAAGGGTTTGCTCAAGCGGAACAAAAATCCTTCTAGGAGGGGTTTTGAGCTACAGCAGCAACCCATCTTTTTTCCTGATACTTAAAGAAACCAACTGGTTTTTAACTTGCCTTGTCACAAGGTTTCCATTCATAGATGCTCCTGGAGCTGAATTCCCGCTGGAGTAAGTGACACCTTCACACAAACGAGCTGCAGAACCTGGGCCTAAATATTTAACTTCTTAAGTCATTCATCTAGAATAGTTTTAAAGTTTGCAATTGTAAACATTGGGAAAAGCTACTGATCACGTACTTAAAACCAGCCGGATTTAAAGCCCACACCCAGAGAACCACTTGCTGAAACCCCACTGCTATGCCCAAGCTGATCCCAGCCATTCCACTTAGGTTTTATAATAAATACATCATCGGTACTGTCAGAAATGAAGTCTACCAACACAGGGTCTATGTCTCTGTTTGTCTGATATCAAAATACTGTTTGCAATTAATTTTATTATATACAGCTACAATGCATTTTGTTTTCCAGGGCACATGCCCTTTCTTGAGATTGAGGGTGTTTGAAGACAGTAAAAAAAGAGGACTTTGGCCATTTGCCCAAGATTTCTAAACATCCTGAAGCCCAGTGAGAAGAGTGGCTACTTGATATCTCAAAAGTCCCAGTCTAAAGGTCACTAGCCATATGCAGATCACCCCGTTAGTGCAGGCAATTAGTTTGTAATTACCGTTTTGGGTAATCCCGTGCAGTACAGCTATTGCATCAATCTGCATAAGCAGAAGGCATCTGTGCAGCACAAGTGCAGCAGACCCTGTTGGAAAGAGGCGATCCTAAGTATGTTGCTCTTCCCCGTGGATTGCTGATGTGGTTTCAGCAGAGTTTCCCTGACTGGTGTAATTTAGAAAAGCAGGTTTTACAAAGCCGTCCTGGCCAGAAGACTGCAGGAGGCCTGCGTTTAATCAGCAGCCTGGGTAACACAGGGGCTCCATGCACCCTTATGAACCCACCTTTGCAATGTGTGCAAAGGAAAACGTTTTAAACTTGTGTGTGCTTGATTCCAGGGCTGACCATGCGCCGTTTCCACTGCTGCCTCGCCTGTTCTGTGTCACAGTAACAGCAGTCAACGCGGACAATTTTATTCAGATGCCTTGTTGTGTTTTACTGCACAATGCATAAAATGTAACCTGATAACGCACAAAAGGGATTTGGCATCTTCGCTTTGTAGCGCGAACAATGTTATTGTTATGGGCCATCCAAAATATGAGTCAGCCTGCGGGGATGCGGTGCTGCAAGACAACCAAGCAGCCAGAGCCGGCGTGGGCTGCGGCAGCTCGGCTCGGCTCGGCTTGGCTCTGCCTGCAGATGTGTTCTCTGGGCAGATGTGCTCTCCCGCTGGCGGCGGCTGCGACTCTTGCCTTTCACTTGCCCTCCTCTTTTGAAAGGACAAGCCATTCAGAAATGGCATCTGTACCGCTTTCAGACCGACGGATGCCCCGTTGTACAGTAATTGGTTAAATTTATGTGGCATGTGGTTTCATTCAGACGATCTGGACTGCGCTGCACAAGCCAGGCACACCCTGGCCTGATGGGAATCACGAATCCCCTTCTCAGCCAAAGACGCTCAAGTGAACATAAACCAGACTGGGAACCAAAAGGCCGATGGACTCGTCCTTTCAAAACTCCCGAGACCCTTAATTGCCGTGTATCCTTTTTCTACACGCAGCTTTACATGCCTGATTGAAGCCCAAGCGATTGAAACCCAATTAGCAGAGGGAGGGGAACGTCCAGGCACTGAGATCAGGATGCCTGTTCCTGTCACACATGAAGTCATTCATATGGAAACAGCAAGTTGGGATCTTAAGAGCACCTTGACAAGATAAATCTACAGAAGGCAGAAGGGACAAGGCCCAGCAAGAAAACCCCCAGAAAAATTGGCTGCAGAGACAGACAAAAGGAGAAAGGAACGGAGAGGCTTTGAGAGAGAAATTGGTTAGAAAGTGTCCTGACTTGGGGAGATCTGCTCTGCCAGGGCTTCAGGACAGCTGCGGAGAATCTGGTGGAGTGTGTTTAACATGGACATTGTTCTACCAGTGAGACCCAGTGTTGCAACGCTATTCTCTTTAGGACAGTTAAAAATGCCAGAAAAAAGAGATTTTTTTTATAGTGACATTACTCAGGCAATTTCCCATGTCCTCAAAAAGCAGCTGGAGACTGGATGCTGGGTAGAGCCCATTTCCTCCAACGCTGCAGGAGGGCACGGCTCATCTTACATCGTGAAGCGGTGACTCTCCACCGCTCCGGTGGGGACCGGACCTGCGTCCGGGTCTCACCAGGAACACAGTCTGTAGGACAGTCTTGCTGGTCTTTGCACGGCAAGGCTTTCCAGGCGCACTACTCCGTAAGACGTGATCCCGACACTGACTCAAAGCTGGATGCACATCTGGGATTCAGTCGCTCGTTAGCAACGCTTAAGGCACATTTACTTGGAAAACAGGCACGAGAGAGATAAAGGAAACAGCTGACTGTAAACGCAGTTGCTGTGTCTCCACTTACCTGACCTGTGAGGTCCCAGGGTAATCGGGACACCCCTGAGGCTGACAGCCCCTCACCTTCACCTTGCGGGCAGCCCCAGCTATGCCCACGAGCGTCACCAGGCACGTGGTGCAGCCGAGACCCCCAGCAGGGTTGTTCCAGTGGTGAGGACGGAGGACCTCAAGCCTGGTCTCGGGGAACTGCCACACAGGTGCTCAGCCCTCCTACCTGCCCACTGACCCTGGGCACGCAGGAGAGGGCTCCGAGCAAGACACACTGAAATTCACCGAAATGAAGACACGGCACAGAATTTTTAAATAATTTTATAATTTCCTGATGAACTTAGTCTGTGAATAAAAAAAGAAGAAAAAAAATGAACAAAGTGTTTATATTATCAAGGCAAAGTTGAATATAACACATTTTCTTTGCAATTTCATTATCCTGTCAGTAACATGACTCCAGCAATAAAACACATACAAGTTGAAGGCAGCGTGCGCACTTGCATCACAGACATCAATGTCTCCCGCTGCTGTTATTTCCAAAAGGAATTCAAGTACGCTAGATCCCATCCCCAAAGCCGGCCTCCCCCTCCGCTAAAGTGCAACATGTCTCTTCCAAAGCAAATGAGGGATCTGTGTCTGTGGAGCGGATGGAGCATCCCACAGATTATTTTTTTTAACCACACAAACGATTTGTGAACCTGGCATGTGGCTCTCCTCATTTACTGATTTGGAGGGAAACGGCAATATACTCTTTTAGTGGGCTTGGAGCAGCATGTTAGGCTAGCACAGAAATTATTCCCCTGTTCGTGGTCCCATTTGATTCATCCTCCGTCACCATCTGAACAGATAAAGGCATCTGTCACCAAAGCCTCCCCAGATATACTGTAACGAGCATGTCAGCAAGGGCCAAATGCAGCTGCCCCTGGGCAGGCACAGGGCAGACAGAGATTTGGCTATGTCCGCAGAGAGCTGCGAAGATGGGGTAGGTTAAAGGAACAATGTCTGCTTGTACAATTTGGCTTCAAATTTGGCTTTTAGGTAACCACATTTTATAACAAAGAAGAGTACAAGCGACCGATAGATCCATTTTTTGCCAGTTTCCAAATGGAAAAACAATGTTTGGAACAAAAAGCCCCACCAAAGTACGGAGAACCTAAAGTGGAAACATCTATTTAAAACCAAAACTGATTGACTTGATTTTCAAGATCCAAACTAGAAGTGCACAACGGGGACAAACAGCATATGGTAAGTGTGATATAAAAAAATACATTCATTTAATGCAATTCTTTACCTGGGCTCATAGGTAAAGTGATTTGCATGGGTGTTTTTTGTTCATGTTACACGCCGGTTTAGCCTCACGTTGTTCCTTTTAAGCAGTGCCGGTCTCTGATGCAACCGCAGCAGAAGGCGGCTGCAAGTCCTTTGCTGTACCATAACCCGCTGCGGCTATGTGACCAATACCGGACACAAAGAAATGCAACTTTGATAATGGACTCACACACAACTGCCTGCAGCAGCCGATCTGCGCTCGCATGTGTCCCTGGTATGGACGGGCGCGATTGAGAAGGCAGGGAAAATTTGACCAAGGCATTTGGCCCATTTACATCAGCGGTTCCTATCTTAAGGGACAGCTGGTGTTGATAACCGTTAACAGAAAAGATTGATTTCCAAAATGTTGTTTCGTTCTGCCCATTTCTGTATTACACGTGTATAGCATAAACCTGGGAAAGCAGGAATTTATACAGGGTTTGTAACATTTCCTAAGAGGCCAAGCTGCGTTGGACCTCAAATGCCTGTGAAAGGCAACTGGTTATAATTATAAGCCCACAAATCCTTTTACGTACAATCCCGAGAGGAGGAGCCACGGCTTTGTTGCTTCTTTACTTGAATTCCTTTCGATGAAATTTATTTTTATATATTTTTTAAAACACATCTTTTTCAGTTCTACTACTATCTTTTTTTAATCCGACAACAGACACACACTGTTGGTAACTGCCCCAGCCTTAGGACCACACAGACAATATCGACAAGCAGAAAACAAAACAGGAAAAAACACCCCTGAAAAAGTCAGGAGAGATACTGATGACAGGGTTACAGCACTCACCACACACACTGGAAAAAGTCAGGATTTCTGTGTTTATGCTTTTGACACTAAAAAGTTTTGAAACAGTTTTTCTTTTTTTTTTTTTTTTTTAAAAATAGTCAGCAGACACAGCCATTTTGTTCAGAAGGATTTGCTGTTGCGTAAGGTTCCTTCCATTTATGTGGAAAAAACAATTAAAAACATTATGTTGTTTAACCCCCCCGCCCCCGACACTCCTTCTCCTCACCACGCTGACAAGCCAGGTTGGCAGAGTCGACTTTGCCAGGCGCGATGCCCCGTGCCCGACCCTCCCACCCCGCCGGCTTCCCTGGGGCAGTGTTAGTTATCCACAGCCTTCTGCATCCTCTCCCGTTCCCTCTTTCGGTGCGGGCGTTGAGCTGAGTAGAAGTTTCCTTTAATATCAGATGCCTTGATTGTACCATTTCCCTTTTGCATTTCATCGGAGTCATTTGAGGAATATATGTGTTAGGTAGTGAGATTTTTGCTTTAAAACGGTATCGGCACATGACTCTCTAAGTCCTTTGCGAAGACCCCTTCAGTGGCAACGATTGGCAATTAGTATGGAAGTGAGGACCTCAACCCTGTCAACCTTCTACCAGTTGTAGAAATCTCCCAACAAACTGAGCGTCAGCAGCAGAACGGGTGGGAATTACAGGGCAAATGAAAAGAGGTGCCCCTTTGGTTCAAAAAACAGGGTTATGTCTACGAGGCTTACGACATTAACGCTCCCTTGCGCAAAACACCGAGAGCCCCGAAGTACCAGAAAATTTGCTAGAGAAGGGGTCTTGCAGCCGTGCAACCAGAAACGGTGCGCACAGTTTCGTGCATCATGTCAGACCTTCACCTTCCATCCCCCAGACTTGGCAAAAATCGGATACTCCAAAGAGGGTTTGGCATTTTCTAGAGGGAAAGCTGGTTAAAGGCAGTCAAAATGATGGAGAATACTGGAAGCTTAGAGCTTCGTTTGGGAGCATGCCAGGCAATTCTTCTTCCAATCGCAAACAGTGCTCATGTCGTCACCCTGTAATTCTAGTGTTGTAATGTCCTTTTAGTGTTTTACATGAGGTTGGATTCAGAGGAAAATATGTACTTGGACTCGTGGATATCATGAACAAGCGTGGTTGGGGTGTCAGCTTTTACGCTGTATGTGGGCTTCAAACTCCAGTTATTTTTTAGCCCAAATCCAGTTAAAATGACCTATTTAGTTTTCTATAGACAGCTCCTGAAGTCCTTACATCTCTCAGTTTCCCTACAAATGTCAGCTTGAAAGAAAAAAAAATATTAGAGCAATTAAAACTTTCACAGCTCCTGTAGCAAATGGAACTTCATCCAACAGGGGAAGAAAAAGCAAGTTTCCCCAGGCTCCCTGGGAAGGGCCCCTGAATTTCCCAGAGCTGCTGCCTTGCAGGACTGCTGTGCTAGGAAACTGTCTGCATTTGCCTGGCTGCTGACTCCTGGGCATGAGATTTTAAAAGAGCAGTGGTGGGTTAGGGAACTGGATGAGCACTGCACTATGTGCATGCATACGGCCCCTCTGCCATGTGCCTGACACGCAATTTCGTGATGGATTATGATAACAAAATCCCTTCGGCGCCCTAAGGCCAATAGTGCAGCACTCGGTATGAGCAAAAAGAAAAAGCTTTCAGTGGTCACATTCAGCATTAAACGGTGGCCAGCAGCACCTCTCAAATCACGTAGTTTCTCAAGCTATTCACCAAGACAAGATCTCTGTCGACAGAGGATCAGAGAGATTACCTGATATAGTACAATGGAGATCAAGTCGGATCAAGTCTGTTCCCAAATGAGATCTGCTCTCTCCATGAAAGCACTTTACTGAGGTCTAAGATCAATGTTTAAGATGGGAAGCCTAGAAGACCGAGAAGATAACAGCGGTTAACAAGAAAAACCGCAAAGGCCCGGCAATCCAGATGGGAGGAACAGCAGGTGTGTGGCTGGGAGATAAAAGACCAAATGGCCAGCGTGAAAACCAGCCAGGCTTGACAAAGCCTCTCAGGGAAGAGGCCGGGAGATGTGTAAACAGTGAGATTCACCTGGCTGCCAACATATGGATCCTGCACACGCTGTCAAGACAGCAACGCGCCTTTGGCTGGGGCACTTCCGACGCTAGAAACGCAGCCGCAGGCTGGCAGCTGACCAGCAGAAGAACCAGCACTAAAGCTCACAGCTTTCCTGCAATGAAGGGGCAACGCAGTAACCAAGGGAATCGAAACAACAGCCCAAGTGACCACCCCTAGCCCCCATCCCCTCCCCCTGCCCCTGCCTGCAGTAGAAACGCTATCAAGGAACATCTCAGTAAGAGGTTTACAAGCAGGAGTCATTTGAACCATCGATAAGGGAAATTCCACAGCTTCTCACAGAGGAGGGATTGTTTTACAGCAGGGAACCTGGGCAGCTGGAGATTTGACCATGTAAGTTAATGAGGGAGTCAGGAGTGGTCGCAGTGGTGCAATGATGTTAGGCTGATGGCTCTGATGCTTTTACAGGCGGCATTAAATTCCTTGAGTGAGTAATTAGGGGTGATGAAGAAAATGCAAGAGGAAAGGTTTCAAAACAACAGCTCCTATGGAAACGTGCTGACTCAAATAATGGGACCAAAGGGGTGGTTCTGGGATGAGGCGCGGTTCAGTGGTATGTACAGTCACCGTCTGCACGCCTTCCGGTGTTCCCCCTTGCACGCATTCAGGTTCCCATTACTCTCGTCATCCATGACAAAAAACGCTTCAGACACGGGCTGCTACTACAGCGAGAACTAAAGCTACATTTCCTGATTTGCAAAGCACTGGCAGATCAAAACACGGAAAAGGTGTGAATCACCTCTTCTTTGGAGACTTACGTATTTCTTCCCGGTGGGCACCATGGTTATGGATCCAGTTCCTTCTGCTGAATCCTTACAGTAGAACGGCAACTGGCACATGATTTATTTTAAATCAGTTTTCAATGGAATCTACAGGTATATAAGGTTTCACTTTTGCCCAATTTTCAGTGCTTGTTTGAAAAATAGACTGAGTACGTCTTCCCTCACTCAAACTTCTGCTGATCTCCTTTCTATTGGAAGCAATTGGTCACTTCTAAAGAGAAAAAACAAGGTGTGAAAGACCTACAGGGGAGCTGTGCTGCGGATTTGGAAGACATAAGAAATGCAGTTTTCCTGAAAGGGCTTCAAACATTTTCCTTAGCATAACAGTTCAGTGATTAAGCTCAAAATATAGTCAGTCATATGGAATTAAGCTGCAGGCTCTGAATGGCAGGTTTACTGAAAGAGTTTGTAATTAGTTAGTGACTAGAAAACCAAGGTTTCTTCCACTGCTGTGTTGATATTTGTTCTCCTTTTCCCCCTCCCCTGGTTCTCTTAAGTAACATGAGAAAGCACAAGGGGAACAACTCCTTTAAGGAGCACATGGAGACATGTTAAAGGGTTCTGTCCTGCAGATGCCCCTGGACACTCGTAACCACAGGCAGCCGGGAAAAAACGTGTCTCCCCATTAATGCATAGTCCAAGAATGAACACCCAAGTCCTACTCATAAACAAGGATTCTGACTTGCTACCACAATGACAAACAAACCTGCTATTTCAGGTCACGTTACCTATCAGCAGGGGCTTTAATGAGTGTCAAAGACGGATGGGAACAAGACTTAAGGCCTCTCATATACATGTAAGAATTGCACTGGTTTAACTAAAGCTGTGATTTTATACCTATCTACTCAGCTGGATGCCAACTCCAGCAGAGATGCTCCTCTTTATAAGACTGGGTTATTGCTCTGAACTCAAACTCATCCCTTGTCAACCTAAGCTAAACCAAAATAAATTAAATTATAATGATAGTAAGAACTATGTAACCAATTTACCTTCAAAATAATACTTTTAAGATAAATGATGCAATTTTTTCATTTACAAAATGCCCAAGACTAACCTGATGGCAGCTAGTGTTCACAAAGCTATGGCTGAAAAACTGGCAATGGACAAACTATACAAGTTAAAGTTGGGAGCTGACCTGTTGACCACACCTCGTTGAAGGGAGAGAGCTCTCTACAAAATGAGAACTTGGGAGACACAGACCTATGATGAGAAATGTCAGCTAAAAAACCCAAACTGCTGATGAAAATTTACGTGAAAAAAGGCCCCACTCAGCACTTCGGAGTCAGAACAGTGAACAATAAAAAAAATCAAAGTTAAGCAAACAGAAAGTACCAGTATGCCTACCTTGTTTCCCAGCTGCTAGATGAAGTGACTAACAGGAACAAAAAGGGAAGCTTTCCTTTCCTCTCTCTGTTATTTAAGAACTTTAGAAACATTGAGACAGGCAGCAAGACCTGAGCCAGCTGTGAACCATAATCAGAGCACACTCAGGTTTGGTTTTAGCACTACGAAATTCAGGCTTTCAGCTTTTATGGAGGAGAAAAAAAAAGAAAGAAAAAAGAAGCAATAAATGAATGAAAGGCAAGGGCTTTCCTGCAATCTCATGGAGAACTAATGCTGCTTGTATTCTGTGGATCCCCTCTTCTTTGCTCAGTAGACTTGGAAGAGCTCTGCTTAGCTTTATCCAAAAGTCACCATCAACAAAGTCAATGGGGAATCAGATTCTAAAGTAGAAAGGCAGTGAGAAGATGAAGGCAAACATGACTGGTTAATCATAGACTGGCAGAACCTAGAGAGCATGTAGTTTTCAGAGGGTTTTTTTTTGCTTTTGTTTTCTTTGTAAAAGGTGCACCAGAAGTTTCTATTCCATTATTTTCTGTTTTTCACATTCCCATCCACTTTCACGGCTCCTTGGACAGACTGGGCTTGGCCACTGGTGTGCTGCTCTGGTGAGGCTAGTGGCCGAGGTCATGACGACTCCTCAAGTGCTTTGACGACTTGCTCCAGGATGTCAGGGCAGTGATCTGCTATCTGCTGTAAGATGGCATTGGCAAACTCCTGCAGCTCTGTGCTTTCCTTCTCTCCCTTTTCTAACTCGTCACGAAGCTGCAAGAAACACACAGAGGCATGGTCATTCTCTGCTACTAAACATGTTCCCAGTACAACAAGATCTGCCCAGTAGGCTCAGCTCTAAGCTAAACCACCAGTATTAGAAAGGGAGCTAGCAGAAGCGTAACATGCTGGGCGCTTCCAGGATCGACATCTTCCCTTGGTGACTCCCTCACCAGAACTTGATGATCTCCCCTCTCTTTATTTCGCTTTTTCATTCTACAGGACCAGGCCTGCGACCTTCTCAGTTAAGGCCATGTCCACATGGGGAAACTGGCTTAACTATTGCTGAATAAATTTTTTACGATAAATACTAGAAAAGCTTACTCTGTAGAATGTTTTTCTGAAAGCAACTGTTGTTCCAGAAGCAGTATAGCATTTTGCTAGTACATTATTTTCAATAGTTTGACTTTTATTCATAAACAACAGGACGTTTCATAGGACTTCACTTCAGAATTACCTCCTATGTGAAATCAATAGAAATGTTACATAACTATACATAATCCACTCAGAATTAACCAGCATTCTAATTTTTCTGTGGAGTTAATCATTTTCAGAGACTGTGTTTCCTAACTCAGTCATAAGATGACTACACACAACTGTGGTGGAGCATGCATGGGTTTTATTTACTAACTCTGCATTTCCTGTTGGATCATTCTTTGCTCAGATTACTATAATTGGCTCAGAACGAGATGTGGAACTTCAAAACTTTATCTTACTCACGCTGTCTACAGTCCATAAACTGTTTTTCCAACAAGCGGTGTTACAAAGCGTGCCACACAACATCTTGGAGCATAGGTGAACATAATTTCTAGCTCTGAGCCTAACGTCATTGCCAGAATCAGGGGCCCACAGAGCCTTAATGAAGAGCAGGAAACATCTGCCTTCAGTAACCTGTTTATCTGCCCAGCAATCGATAAAGTCCGTGCTAGCCTGTGAACTGCAGAATCCCAAGTAAGGCTGTAATTTGTGCAAGCATTTTAGGAATTACTGTACTCATGATGGTCTAAGGATCTAACAGAACAAGGAGAAGCAGTGTCTCTTACTAGACCAGATGATATAGACAGACAGATTGGACAAGCTGTGAAGCAGATAGATAGCTCTTTCATGTACTATATATCAAAAAACCTCTTAGTTTTTTCAGTGATATGATTTTCTTCTAATAAAGTATACTCCCTATGAATACAAGACAAGCATATTTGTAGCAGGTACATACACCTACATGGATTCTGAAGTTTATTGCAAGCTTCTGCATCCGAAGTCCTTTGTCATTTTGAGCAGCTGTAGCAACTAGCTTATCTGTTTTTGAACCTACTTTTACATTTGTTTTTTTCTAGTATTATCTGTCAGTCCTGTAACATTTCTTACTTCTAAGTGATTCATATTTTTACTGGAACTCTGCTGCATTAATATATGACATGGAAAGAATAATGTAAAATTGGATTTCTTCATCCCTGAAGGGATACCTGGTCATTAGTACGCAAGTTTCTTGATCTATATTTTGTACTTTTGTAATGCTGCTCATTGTAGGTTTTAAAAAGAGAGAACCGTCAGGCAGCAGGACAACAGGGATCATTTTACCACTGTAAGAGCACAATGCAGTAGGAAAGGTTATATTTCTACAATTAAAATTCTGATCAGATACAATAGTATGTCTCTGTTTAGCGACGGTACCAAGAAAAGCACAGGAGATTGTTACTGCAAGAAATACTGCATAAAAACAACCGCCTAAGAATGACTATAGAATAGATATAAATGATTTTTAAGGAAGTTATAGTACAGAGCTCTCTAGACAGAAGTGAGAGAAAGGAAATTAAAAGGGTAAGCCTGCTACACTATTCCCTTTACTAGGCAGGGTAGCATATAGTAAATTATTTGGGCTTTGCGTGCTGAATGTTAGTTTAATGTGTTCTTATGTGCTTTGTTCCTACTGGCTGCCATACTCACAGAACAGCTATACGAACGCGAGAGGGGCTCATGCCAAGAATCACAATGCAAAAGCAACCTGATCCTGCTCCGCGGAGTGACATGAGCCGGGGAAGTGGGGAAAACGAGAGGGACGGGAACACTCCAGGCTCTGCAAGGGCTCTCGGGGGACAAGGGGAGGAGGGGGGGAATTCAGCAGCAACCCATAATGGCTTAGAAACGGCACGCTGTGGATAGGCGATTAGCCTGGTTCCAACAGCCTAGCAGAGTTATTAGTCGGAAACTTGCAACGGATGGGTAAGCCTAGGAGAGGTCCAGTCGGCAAGCAGGATTGAAAGAGTCAGCACAGCCAGCTAGGAGCAGTGATGAATATTAAAAGCCTGGAGACTGGGTTGCAGGGACTACCTCTGAGTCTCAGGTTGCTCAGCCTACTGAAACCCCAGCGATTCAGGCAGCCCCAGTTACAGCAGCCTGCAAACCACGTAACTGCTGCTAAATTCATGGGACTGGTTTGAAAGCTGAGCTCTGAGACAGGGCTGCCTTGGCTTCTCAGGCTAGCACAAAGATTTCCCGGTGCCATTCGCCAGAAGGCTGGGAGGTCGTAAGAGATGGCAAGTAACGGGAAAAGAAGGCAACGACGTAATTCTCCTTTCTTCATCCAGCTCCTGGAAGGGGCCTCGGCTCTCGGTCCACAGGAGGAGAGCCAGGAGAGGGCAGTGTTAGCAGGGAAAGCAGGGGCTGGCTCCCTGCGGGTCCTGCACCACCACCTGCCCAGCCAGCATCCCTCTGCCGGGCATCACAGCCAAATCCCCCGGGAGAAGCTCCAGGAAAGGACAAGGCAATTAAAAAATCACATATAAAAGCACCTCAAAGATATTAACCTTCAAGACTGAAAGGAGGTTGGTGGACAAGGGAGAATCCTGCAAGATGCTGTCTCCGGCGGGGCAGCACTGCAAAGTCAGTGATTCTGACCTGGTTTCTTGCTGTACCGGTCAGCATTTACGTATTGATAAGATTCCTTCTAAAATCAAGGTCAGCCCAACAAAATAAGCCCATGCCAAAGCCAAAATAAATGAAATACAATGAAACAAAAGTAACCAACTTAACCAGATGATGAAAATGTTTCCAAGAAATAAATTTTTGACCTTCAAGTGCCCAAAAAGAGATGGCTCTGAACGCTGAAGGCCGGCAATAATACTTTGCAAATTAGCGCAGACAGAAAGTCTACACAGCTGGCTGGCAGATGTCTGTCATGAAACATCTTTGAAAAAAGTAGCAACGCTAGCCTTGCATTGAGTTTGCTAGCTTCAGAACATCTAGGTTTAATAATGTGATTTCCATTTAAACAAAGACATCTTAATTGACTATGTGGCTGGTTGCAGCATTTCTATATCGTGTATGTCATCTCCGTTTACGTCATTCCTTTCAGAAACAGCTGTGAACAGCATACGTCACTCCTCATTCAGGCAAGCTTCTTAATGGGGAACATGCAGTTCTCCATGGTATAACTTGATTCACCTAGATCTTCGGCAGTCCAAATTTTAGGCAAGTTTCTCTAGAAGTATTACCATCAATTCTGCTCCTGGTTTCCTAGGTTTTCTTCTTGTGAATGCAAACAGAAATGGTGTTATCTTCCCCATGCCATTTTTCTATGAAAATAAAGGAGTGTTAACAGTGTTTTTTTGTTGGCATTTTCAGCTGAGGATATGAGGAGATTCATAAGCTTGCCTCATAGAAATGACCAAAAAAGAGAAGGCAAGTCCAGGCATGTTTGCCTAGCTGCCGACAAGTAAAAATAGACAGCTCAGAAAGAAAAGGATAGCAAGGACCCCAGAAGTGCTTCACTGTGTTTATACTTTATCTTTGGATAGAAGAACAGAAAGGACCTTCAGCATCTCAGGGGAATACACGCTTGCAGATAATCTGCAATAGATTCAGACACTTTTCACCACTGCTGCCTTCCTTCCTGGGTTTAGAGCAAGTCGTGATAGGAATACTTTTCCATTTATAGCTAAACTCCATCAGTGAAAAAAATCCCAAACAATTCACCATGAATTTAGCATACACTGTTCTTCTCTGGTCCAAGATATTACAGAACTTATTTAAAGATTAATTGACATTCAGAGGGAAGACAACTTCACAGTTAAGAAACAGGATGCTATGGTTTTACATGCGCGCTGGATGAGTCGAGGCCTTTGCTTATCCCATAACGTAAACAAGGCAACATTAAGCTAAAATCCTTTAAAATTTATTTACATGGAGGAGGCTTACTTCCCAAAGCGTTATTTTCCTCTCATTAAGAATTCCACAAAAACGCTGATGAAAAAAGGCAACAAAAATAAAGTAGTATCTCATCTCAGGCTGTGGGCAGTAAAACTGAACACAGAATATGAGGTGCTTGTAGAGTAGCACAAAAAGAAAGTTAACTGCAGGACTTCTACAAGGCTACAATTCCAGGATCTGGAATTACATTTCTCCAAAACTTAGGTGTTCCTGGATCAGGCTATGGTTAGTCTTAAAAATACATTTAGATCTTAAAGTAACAGAAATAAGCATCAAAAAGAAATTCAACTGGTTTAATCTTAACCTTTGTTCTGTCTCACTGTATCTCGGGCAAATGGTCAAGAGCTGTTGCATCCTCCCAGACCAACCAGTGTAAACACGTAGGTTTGAAGTAGTGAGAGCCAATTACATACAAACCTTTATTTCTCAACTAAAGACCTATAAAAGTACCAAAAGAAAGGGTTAGGAATATGGAAATCCCAGCCTGCCAAAATTTAAAAGGAAAAAAAAAGAAAACATTAATTCTTTTATACAGATCCTTAAGTATTTCTGCTCTATCTGGAAAATTTGTTTTTATGTTAGCTTTTTCAAAATATTTAAAAATCAAAGTAAGAGTTCAAATTAAACATTCTGTCTTGTATTTCAAAATCATGTAAACTTTTAAAATGTTTTACATATATTTAAATACATTTGAATAGATTTTACAATCAATTTTGACAAAAAACCCTGACAAAATTTGTTGAGGGCTCTTGCACCATATATACTTGAACTAACTTTGCACATGGAATTTATCCTGCATTCCTAAGCATGTCTAAGCTTTGTGAACAACAGAAATATTATTATTTCCTCGGTAATGAACAAATTTCAGAATTATATAATTGGGAAGAAGGAATAAAATAAATGCCTGTAAGCTATATTTTGCATTTGATTGGAGAAGTTTTCCTGCAAATGCTGCACTTGCAGGTAATATGCCCATCCTCCAGCAACAGCAGCAATCATTTCACAGTCAGAGGACAATTTTCTGTTCAAGTAATTCTGGTGTACGTTATACCCTGAAAATTAATGTTGCTATAGTGTACAGAAAGTTGCTATTCTGTGGCTAAGAAGAAGAAATGTAATAATTATTGCCTGTACCACAGGGCTATCTGCTAGGGCCAGGCCCCGCTGACCTAAGCATGCATAATGCAGGCAAACCCCACAACCCTAATCTCTAATAGCTTGCAATTCTGCACGTTAAAGAGACTGTGAAAAAGAGTTAGGTGGCTACTTCTCCTATTTTCAGTGGCAATGCATTACCTTAGGGCTCAGTTCACTCTCTTGAAGGCGGATTGCTAGTCACTGCCAGAATTACTCCATGACGCGCCCGTCATGCTGGGCTTGTACCTTGCCCCTTTCTTTCTCTGCTGATGAATTAGGCCTCTGTGTCCCCACAGGGCCTCTGCCTGTTTAGTCAAGGCAGTACCTGATAGTCATAATCGCAGGGAAAATTCACCTGTCCACAAGGCAAATCTTAAATACCTCTCTCCTATGTCCTAGCTGATGAGTTTTGGAAAAACTTTTTAACTGTTAGGACAGAGGGTTGGTGGGCAGTTATGGTTTCGTACCTGCCCAGTGTAAAACAGAGAAGAAAGGACGAAGCAGGAATTACTGGAATGAAATGACGACACTTCCAGTCATTTCAGGATCAGAGCTGGAGCCCCTTCTACTCTTTCCATGTTACGTGTTTCTCTTCAAGAGGAAGTTCATTTTGTTTATTACGAAGTGATGAGGAATCCTGTTAGCTCTGAAATTTCTGAGACATTCCCAAGAAAGAAATGTCCGTGGAATATTTTGGTCCACACAATCCAGTGAACCCGACAATCCAACAGAGGACGCAGCTGCTCCTGCATGTGGTTCCATTTATCCAGGAGGGATGCCCACAGAGGGGTCCCCAGTGACGCCTGCACAGCCAAGCAGAATCCACAGCAGTAGCTCATACCAGGAGCTGCTGCAAAAAGTTTCCACAAGGACCACAGTGTCTGAGCAAGGCACAGAGTAACAGAACTTGTTACTAACAGCAAAACATACGGAGAGGTGAGCTCCCCTCGAAAACATAAGGTAATAGCTCAGGTTGGTACACCATCCACTTGATGGCTACACCAACTGTTTGAAACAAGACCACAGTAGATTTTTGACACACCACACACACACACGAAACACTTCACCGTGTCCTGAAAGCAATTTTTTCCCCTTTATATCTCAAGTTAGGAATAGTTAGTATCGCAGATTGCTAGTATATATTTAAATTAAAATTAGCAATTCCATGCACAAATAAAAATTGATAATGTTATGGCATTATGGATATGGTCAACTTATGGATAATGTTTGTGACTTCAACCAGCATTCATGAACTATGACACTGGTCGTAAATTCTCATCCTCACCCAAAACCTTAATTTAATGTAAAAGTTAAGAATGCTATAAAATGTAGTGATGTTAGAGAGTTCCTATATCCATTACTTTCTCAACTAAATTCAGGAAATACATTTACACACAAAGAAGGATATAAATTGTTGCAATTATTACTTCTAATTTCTAACAGAGACCAGAAGTGGGCTGTTTAACTTTAAAATACATTATGCATTTCCATAAGATTACAAATTAAAAATAAATGACATAAATCAGGTAGGGAAGATAGCAAGCTAATGGAAAAGCAGTCAGAGAAGAACAGCAGGGTAGACTCTGAAGTAACAGAGTAATTTAGAATGACTAAATGCAAAACACGGCAGAGTAATTTCTTTACAGAAACTAAGTAAGTTGAATCATTTCTCATAGACGATACAGAAGTAAGCACGCACGCGGAATCTGAACACAGAAGTACACAGGATGTTTATAAAATGGCTATTTGTAATTTAGAGTAAAGCTTATCCCACTCGCAATGCTGTTTGTATAACAAATTAAAATGTGTGTCTAATACTTTCAAAATTCAGCAAGTATATATGCAATTTTAAAACGGAATTTGAAAGCTACATACATGCAGTCTGGTGTCCTTTCGTACGAAAAGCTTAACGTGAACTTTGCTGAGAGTGAAATGTGAATTATGTGCAATGTAAATTATGCTCCCTGGAACCAAGCCATGACTACATAGCTGATACAGCAGGTTGTGACCAATACAGTGAAGCAACATTATCACCTTTTTCCTTCCTCTGCTTCGAGCAGCTGAGCAGAAAAGACATTCCTGATTTCTTGGGAGAGGATTAGTAAGTAGGAATCCCTAGACGGTCTGTGCTTTGGCTGAAGCTGGTACACAGGGAGGGGTAAGACAACCTTTCTTCACTACAAAGGCTCTTCTACGACCATAAAGATTTTTCAAAAGCACCTCTCTCTCTAACTCACCGCCGAAGCAGTCATAGGTGCAACACTGTGTTAGTAGTGGGGTGAGACAAGCTCCCGTAGCAGGTGTCCTCTGAGAGAGTCTAATGAAAATACATCTGCCCAGGTCCTACAGGCTGCTGTTGATGTCCAGGTCACAATGCAGACGCTGCTGGAAACACCTCCGGGGAAAGAGGAACAGGTTGGTTGTGCGGGGAAAAAATGGTGCCTGGGGGCCAGCAGAAATAGGCAGGACCCCCGGCAGCCTGGACGAAGCCAGGACATGTCGGCCATGGCTGGGAAGAGCCACTGATGGCAGAGAGCAAAATGCCTCCTACTCCTAGGGTTAAGAAAACTCTTTTAATTGGATAGGTCCTCTTCTGTTGGATGGAATATTTTTTCAGAACGACTGTAGGACCTATTGAAAATAAGAAGCTCTCCATAATATGAGGTTCTACACATTTTAGCACTGGAGTTGAAGCGATAAGAAGCATTTATAATACTCCTTAAGCTATAATGATTTTCAGCAAGTTCCTTATTCTACTCCACGCTTTCCTTTTGTAAAGATAAGAGAAAAACAAAAACTGAACTACAAATAAAAATGTGGACCATATCATTGTGTTCCTAATGTCATTTCTTTTCATATAGGAATAAAATCCCTTGCTTAAAGCAACCATCTGAAACGTGAAACATAGCAGTACTTCTACAGAGCCCAGGAATATTAACATAATGATACGTTTACAACAAAGTGAAACAAAATATTATATTTAATAGAAATTGCTAGGATAATGCGATTACTTATAACGAATGAATGGAATTTTTATTTCTCAGTGTCGAGATTTGGAACATTCTTCCTTCCTTCTGGTAACTTCAATTTTTTAATAAGAAAAGTTGGACAGGACATGAACAGGTCTTGAAGGAGGACAGTTCCAGAAACAGTGCTGGTTAACTTCTTTGGGACACTGAACCAGAACTGACTCAAAGGAATATTTTCCACCAAATGAATAACTTGATGACATGGTTCCAAGCACCATAGATTCTTTATTGTCCACAAGCTAGTCTAGTATACTAGTTTAGATTAGTTTTTGATACCATATACTCATAAAGTACTGGCTTCAGGGCTTCATTACAAATGGACCAAAATTTTACTACAGTAAGTCAGCTTTACAAGTTGTCTTTGATAAAATGCCAACAAAGGATGATACAGCATCTTGGCCCCATATTTTGATTAAAATCAATTGAAGTCACTAAGGAATATAGCTGAACTTCATGGTAGCATAAAGAAACTACTCGACATGAGAGGTACCAATTATCAAACTTTGGCAGTCCACAAAATTATTTATGTGGCAACAAATTCCCCTTAGAACCATGGTGTTGATGCTGGCAGATGCTTCGCCAACAATGACTTGTGCATTAGTTTCTGCGGGTCACTGTGGGTGTGCTGAAAGAGTGAAAAGCTTACATCTACTTCATATACTAGTTTTAACCACCAGAAGAAGCCACAGAAAACTCCTACTATTTGTATCTGAGCCTCCTCAGCAGGTGTGAGAACCCTACAGGGTATATTGGCTATGATGGAACACAGCAGGACCAACCTTCGCCAATAATACTTGCTGCAGTGGGAAATCACAGCTCCAAAAGCAGCAGTATAAAAATAAATTCTCAACCATTTATTTAAAAAAAAAAACAGAACAAACTAAATAATCTCATTGGTGAATAATGGACACATTGGCATAATTCTTAAATATTACTGGTGTTCAGTTAAATGTATCCTCCCTAATCATGTTAGCAGTTATTAACATTCAAGAGGATTAATTTTTTCCCACTGAGGCTTGTGAAGCATTATCTACAGAAGATCATATTAGAAGGGACAGGAGTGAATTTAATGCAGTGGATTTGAAGTAATTTACAAAACTCATTAAAATTCCGAAGATGCAAAATGGGTATTCTGTTGGGGGCTTCTGCGAATCTGGAGAACTGATTCCCACTCCCCATGGGAATACTTTAAACACAGGAAATTCTGCAGTTAGAAACAGAAAAGCTCCACGACTTAAATGAAAAATGTGCTTTGCAAATTGAAATATATCATTAGTTTGTATTTTTCAACTGAAGCTTATTAAATACAATCTAAGTGAGCATGGGAAAGCAGAAGAGACTGCTACATTGTATTTTAGCAGATGTTAGTTACGCAGGGGAATCACAAATCGAGTAGTAACTTTCAACAACTGTGGTGATAGCAATGCAGAATTAAGACAATAGTAGGAGCGGATAGCAAAATACATTGTTTTCGCTTCTCCAGGGCAACTTAGATAATTATTTTTCTCACAGTTTAGACTTAAATGCTTTCTTCCCTGTGTAACCCATAAATGTTGCTAGTGGACTAGCAAATTTGAGTGAGAAATATTATCTTTTATTAGATCAGTACACAGAACTGGAAAAAATAGATGCTGTTTTGGGCTGACTGTCTATTCAGAAGGATTGCCAAATTTTCTGGTTTTTTTACCTATATCTCTTGATCAAACAGAAGATATCACCTATCTCTATAGATCCCGATTATATTCAAAGACCACCACAGCTGTAACAGACTAGTCAATTTGTTTCAGGGATATCCAAGCTTTGCCCACATCCACCCTTTAATTTTGTTTTCAGAGATGCCTCCCATATGTGCTACAGGTTTTGTCACCCAGTGCTTCATCCCAATCTGACAGACAAGGTGGTTCAAAATGGTATGCCTCGTGTTTTGGTCTATAATGTAGGAGATGCACCTCTTTAATATATAAGGATGGCATGGATTATACTGAAGAACTTTTAATTCTATATCAGTGATTACAGAACCCAAGAGGTAAAGAAAATGCTGACTCTTGGTGCGTAGGGTCTAGCAGGCTCTGCAGGGAAAAGGAATGTGTCAGACCTTAGAGGCAAACGTAGATATTGAGTGAGGTGCATGGCACACACTGAATCAAAGAAATGTATGAAGACGGGTAGAAAGACAGATGAACTGTCCCGTACCATCTAGGCCCTGTTACGGCACATTTACCTCCAGAGGTCTGCTATTCTTTCTGAGTTGCTAGACATGCTTCTGTTGGCTTCCTGTAATTTGGCTGCTGAGCTGCTCTCTCCAATTTTTGGATCAAAATTCAGCGTTGAGTTGAAAGTGCAAAGAAATGAGCTTAAACATCACAAAAGCAGAAAACCAGAGTTGAAGTGTTCAGACTAGGCTCAAGACAGTGTTCAATGACCCGCAAAACCACTTTTAACTACATAGGTCTTACGTTAGTTTGTGTGCATACTGGATAGAGTTCAGTACAGACATAATTTAGTGAAAGAATTGGCCTTATAATCAGAGTCAAAAAGACAAAACCAGTCAACTTTATTTCAACTTCCTTATAGTAGTTTAACTAAAAAAAAAAAGTATTCTGTAATATAGGAGTAAAATCAAGAAGTTGAAAAGAGAAATAGAAAGGAATGAGAAAAAAGGGTTGTGAGGAATGATTAATTATAGTATGAAAACAAGAGATAAAAACGGCCAGTGAAGGGATTAAGGAAGGCAAGACATCACCAGAGCTGGGAGAAAGGAAGATTATTTCAAGAGCTGAATTACAGCTAGATTGACAATCTCGGCAGAGAGTTCATCAGACAAGCTGTTAGTAAACCTTTTCAGTTCCGTATTCCAAAACTCCTGGAAACACACCGTTGGACTTCTGAAATCACTGTCTTGGTGTGTGCATGAAGAATGGGTGATTGCATCTAGCACACTGTGTCCAAATCTTGATTCAGATATCCAGATAAGGTGGTAAGCAGAAAAAATTACTGGTAGAACATACTATAACAGAAGGTAAGGACATTGTATTCATTTACATAAGGTGACTCATAAAAATATGCCAATTAAAATATAAATGAAATTCCATAATAAATATTAAATGGCAATGATTCAAAAAATTACTGACTCCTGTCAGCTGAAGAGTGGATCTTTGTTACCTGCTTTCATTGCCTACAGAACGGTTTCTCAACATTTTGGTGTGGCACATCCGTAAGACCTCAGCAGTTCAGGCCCTTGTTCAGAGCTTCGGACCACAAACTCACCTGCTCCTGGGTCATCTTCTGCAGCTCTTTCTCCCAAGCTGCCCGGTCATCATCCAGGTGGTAGGAAGCAGGTGGGGTGAGTCCACGCAGAATCAGGGGGTCACGGTCATGGCAGAGGGCTGTCAGATGTCCAATGTACAACTTCAACTTGCTGCGATTCTGATCGAGTTCTAAGAGGGTCTGAATTATCTGAAATAAGAGAACAGGGACAGTGAGTGACAGCCTGAGACCCAAGCAGTGGTGAAGGCAACGATCAACCTCTAAGTTACAATCTTGTTTATCTTCATACTGGAAGAAACCTGAACATCCTCCCTTGCCCCCAGTACTCCTGTCCCATAACCCAGCAACCATCCAGCAGAAGCAGAAAGAAACCAGGTACACTAGGTGAAGGGGATGTGGTGATGATAGCTGTCTGATTAATATAGGAAATAATGATGATATGGGTGAAAAATGAAATACTATTAAATTGAATGCATTAACTCTACTGATTATCCAGCAGTGCTTCAGTCAGCTATTTCAACTCCGTGCCTCAAGGAAAATTATGTTTTCTGATAAAAGGTGTCCGCCCACAACTAAGGCAATGGCAATGTAGATTTTAACTCGTTTTGCCAACTAACATTTATTGTAACTTAAGTATGCAATAAACATGTTCTAAAGAGAATGGTTTCAAACGATGTCAAGATGTTTATTTCTAAGACGAACGTGTATCTCTACTGTAGAAACTGGATAGAGACATACCTTGACCAGAAAGTTATGATTTTTTTTCTATAATTTTATTTATAGTTAAGATATAGTCTTCTATAGTTTTGAAAAGTCAACGACTTTCAGTTGTTATGCAAGCCAGGTTCTGTACTATAGACTAAAACCCTAAAATCAAAGGACTTTAATAAGTACAGTTTTATTTCATTATACTTTACCCAATCTGAATCTAATCCTTGATCCTCATTGCAATCCAAATAGGAGTAATCCAGTTCCCATAAAAAGTATTTGAAGAGTCATTTTTCATTTGTTTCATTTCAAAATACAGAGCTCAAGTGCATAAATACATACCTGGAATCCCTCACTATTCTTCCACAATTTCATACTGTTCTAGGTGTTTGTGGGCATGTATCCAAAACCGCAGTAATACAAAACTCTATGGTTTACAGCTGATGAAAAACCAAGGACGAATTGGGGTCTGTACCTCCACAAAATAAAATGAGGTGCTGAAGCTACAGCCCTGACATACACCAGCTAGGAGAGCTGGAACGCCTTGCCACGATACTGGCAACTCGTCTTCATGTTCCCAGGCAGGGGCTGCACCTGCTGTTCGTTAGCGGGCCGGGGATATCTTTTCAATAGGACACCTCTGACCCTGCTAATGAATAAGGAGTGAGATAATCTCTGAGTCAACAGGAACAGGGTGCTGGCACTACTTTCAACAAAGACTCTGGCTTTGACCCCTTTCAATAAGGCTGTCAGGGCTCACTTATTTTACTTCTAACACTGTTCTACATGGATTAATTTCTGTAGAGTGAGAGGATCTGAGAGCCATGGCTAAGCAGCTAACTAATGTCAGGCTCCTTGTCCTGCAGAGCGTAGCTGCACTTGGCAGCCTACACCAGAACATCAGGGTGGCAGCAGCTACGAAAGGCCACAGCGACACGGCAGCCGTGGTAGGGGAGACAGACAAGAAACCTGCAGAGAGAGTGAGCTTGCGCGCTTTATTAAAACCCTACTGCTATGTGCAGTATTCCTCCATCAGCCAGCACAACTGTATTTAGCCAGTTATATCCATCAGCTTTGACTGTTTGCCGAATTCTCATATTTACCTCAATTTCTTATAATTTGGGTTACCTAGATTATGATCTGAAAGTGTACTGCCTCTGCAGGTGAAAAAAGGTGATGCTTCTAATTTAACAGATGTCTTTCCTATCTTTCTTACTATTTGGTTTGCCCACAGATGGTGGAGTGATGGAATATTGCATCTTAAAGAAATACTGTTTTATAAAAATGTGAAAATTAAGTAGTCAATGTTTAATAACTAGCAGTCCAATCATTGCAGTAGCTGCCTTGTGTTGTTTTTCAGATACCACAGTCCATTCAATACCCATCAGATGTGCAGATTTCAATCTGAAAGCAATCTGACTTGCCAACCTTCATGACTGTTCTTTGTGAACAGAAACCCTCCCTGATAAAGAGAAAGCAGAGCTATCTAGCAAGTAATGATGGAAGATTTTCATGCAACAGTCAAATTTGATTGCTCGAGGACAAGTCCCCTTTCCAAACACATTTCTCCTGTACCCTCCTCCCCCTTACACCAAGCTGGAAACAGGCCAAATGAGGCGTGTGAAAGTTCTTAACTAGCAGCCCTCCCAAAGCTGTTCGCAGAGCAATCATTCCTCTCACTTGGGATCCATCAAACCCTGCCAGTCAACTCGGAAATGCCCTTATATCTGCGTTCCTGCCATATCTAATTTGAACTAGCCACTTAGCGAGAGGCACTGTGCTTCCCTCACAGCAGAGCTGCCACTGCCTTATCTCAAGAGAGTGTAAGAGCATTTGCTAAGTGGAAAGGCAGGGCAGTGCTGGATTCATAAACCACATCACGTTCTCATGAACAGCCCGGAGCTGTAAAGCTTTCTAGGAAAACAACGGGTAAACAGACCAAACCCTGGAATATCTTCTAAAGCAGCCAATCTTCATTAATTGCCCTGATGGGTTTAGGTCATCCTCATCAATGCATGGAATGAAGTCTGCTCAATGTATCCTCAAGTTCAGAATATTGTTAGTGGCCAGCTAAGTCTGACAATGTGTTTCACTAAAAAAGGCAATCACTACAATGCTGAAGTAGAAACATGAAATGCCTCACAAATCCTTGATACAAACCCAAACCATCTCTACCAACTGATAAAGACATTTGGGAACATATTCCAGAACAAATCCAACTCAGAAACAACATGGTCAGGTTTTTTGAGATTTAGCAGAATGTTTTTTAACCTTGAGCATGACAAACCTGAATCTCATCGTAGTTTTGCAAGTCATTGGGGCAAAAACATTCTTTAGAATGAAATTAATACTGCATATTCAGTGGTAGTTCTACTTTTGCTGTACAATGGTCAGCTGAAGTAGGAGTAACTATTTAAAAGTTTTTTATGGTAAGAGTCTGCATTTAAATACATATATATATGATGCATAGATAAGAAAGGGTACTTGTAAGTGAATGTGGTTGGAGAGACTGATCTAAATATTTGGTCACTTTTACTGTGAAAGATGAATACACCTCCCATACAGAGACTGTGGTGTCTAAAAGTTTGTCTGAGCAGTGTCTAACGTAACTATGTAAAAACACGTAGGTAGTTATATGAAAAAGAAAACCAGCAAATGGGTGGTATAATTGCAGCAGTGTTGAACCGAGACAAATGTGATACTGAATATCCATAGACATCTGTGGAATGGTTTTAATCAACAAGCAATAGGACGCACTCTCCACAACCACCAGCTTTAAACTATGGCTTCTCCAGGCAGAAGGGCTAATGACCTGGTCATCTTTCTCCCTGCTAACATTCCCTTCTTCTCTGAAGGAAGCAACCACTTTTCTTTTGCAGAACCAAGTAACTAACTTTACTTAGTTAATTTCAGAGAATACCTTCTAAATTTCTACTTTGCAATAAATCTGCAGCTCCCATTTTGAAGAAAGTCTTAGATGCACCCCGTAAGCTTGTCTGTTTTTCCAGCTAGATCAGTTGATCTTGTAAAAGTTGTCTCCTTACACAACTTGCCTTACCCATCAGAACCACGTATCGTCATGCATATTGATTGTGGATCAACAGCAGTAATCTTTTTCTCACAGATACATGCCCATGACTTCTCTGAGCAAGCAAAAAAAAAAGGGGGGAGAAAATAGCATCTTCTTGACCCAGCAATGCCAATACAAACTGTCATATGTACACTTGGCACTGGCATGACTGCTGTCATACTCCACTGTCAGCTTGCCTACCCTGCTTGCACATATGCTGCATTTATATATTCACTACAGAACGCTAAAAGGCAAAGTAATGCAGATAAGTGGTCTTCATTTTGCAATTAAATAATTCAATAGATTTTTCTCAACTTACCCATAAATGCTTAAATATTTGAGAAAAATCCCTGGAAGAACAGCTATATCAAGAAGAAAATAGAATTGACAAGTAATCTCGAGGTCAAAGTAAATAACACAAGGTCAGAATGTCACTGTTTTGTATCAAAAGCATTACGAAGAAATGTAGACAGAAAAAATCTGAAAGTTTCCAAGGAATTAACTATTTTGAGAAATGCTCTATCTTGCTAGCCCGGTCTATGGACCTTGAGTGTTCTTTGTAGATCCTGCAAAGGAACAAAAAAATGAGGAATCTTGAAAGAAGAAACCCAACCAAACGCCCAAAACACCACCAAAGACCCTCTCAAAACTTCAGACTGGACATAACAAACATGCTTTGAAAACAAGTTAAATGAAAGTAGCCCTTTATCTCCTATCAATCACCTTTTTCATGCGAGTGTGGGAAATTATTTTCAAGCTTTGTTACATAAAGATGCAACTATGCTACCCAGCAAAGACCTACTTCCCAAACTACCATTACACAGGAGAAGATGGGCTCAAAGTCTGGGTAAACACATAGATTTGTTAAAAAGAAATTATTCCCAGGAGGACCTGACAAATCTAACAAAAGATAGAGTGGATCACAGTGGGTCTTCAGGTGCCTCCCTGTATCTGGGTTTTATTATAGATATTACCAGACAAGAAAATTTTGCCTATATAGCAAAATATCTTATATTGGGAGATATGGAAATAAACGAAGATAGTGAACGATATAGTCTGAAAGAATTTGCATGGCAAATTGAATTACACCTTCTTGCTTAGACCATTTGTGTGTGTTTGGCAACAAACACAAGGGTTCAACTACAATCATCTTGCAACCATTGAATGCAATGGAGCTTTATGAGGCATGAGTTTGGCTCAGAAAGTGCAAAGCTTGCCCAAATTCAGAACAATTTATCACTGATGTCTTCCCTTCGTTATTTTAAATAGAAACAGAAGAAAGTTCTCAAAAAGACACAGCCTGACCTCAGTTCAGTTCAGCTCAGTTCACTGCTGCACAGAGATACTTGGTTTCTTCAGAAGACCACAACACAAAAGCTCAGGGACAGGCACAGTTTTCTTTAGATTTGTTTTAAAGACAAAAAAAAAAAAGGATTTAAATCTAACCTTCATCATTTTCTCCTCATAAACCAAAAAAAAACAACATGTGTGAAGAGCTGAAAGAGATTCTGGCTATTTTGATAGAGCTGCCTTACGCAGTTCATTTCTGACAGAATCAATTATGAAATCATTTTCATATAGCAAATTCTTTGGAGATTTTTATACACCACGAACAAATCCCATGGATTAATGATTTCCAGAGTGCACCCTCTTCACCTTGGGAAAAATCCAGACCAGAAGAAAAGAACAGAGAAAACACAAAACAGGGAAAGTAGTTTTGTCATTATTTCCCTCTGTTTAAATAAAATCTTTTACCCATAATGTCAGTTAAGCAACCAGTGGATTTGGTACGATTCCTAAAGCACTGAAAATGTGCGAGTAGTTCAAAAATATTTTTCTACATAACAAATCCAGAAGTACTTTTTCATGACACTGGCAACTTTTGCTTACACGTGCTGTGGAGCAAAAGCTTGCGGGGAACCATATGTGGAATAGCAGGGACTACTGTAGATCAGACCTGAAATACACTGGTGGGACTGTGAGCAGCTTGTAACTCAACCACTGGGGAATACGAATGCTCAGGAACGAAGTACCTCGACACAGCTGACGGGGGTGTCTGCATACAGCTTCAATTTTGGTTGTTTCATCAATCTTTTACTTTCAAATGCAAGAGCATTCGCCCAAACTCTCACACCTAAATATTAACTAATCACGCTGTGCACACATCACATCTCTTTCTTCTGTCCGTATGTCTCTTTCCTAGCTGAGGCAGAGGAGATAAATACGTGGCTTAATTGCACGATGAGATCAGAACATCAGAAATTCAAATGCTGTTATTATTTCTCTACGTTTTACTTTGCCTTCAAGATTTCTTGGGAGTTCAGCAACCCAGAATCTAGTTCTAGAGCAAAACAGGATGGGCAAAGTAGGGTGAGATCTACAGAGAACCTAAATTCTTCCGCTTCAGTATATTAAAATCTCCTTCATTTGAGAATTTAACTCCTGTAGAGTTGTGTTAGTTATCACATTAAAATTTTGAATAATAAATTAAGTTATAGGAAGTTGTGAAACTGAGTAGTCAGACTTACGATATTGGCAATTGGAATATCATCAAGGAAAAAAAAAATATTCCCACAGCAAGTGAAAATAGTTTAACAACTGTTTGCAGCTTGTACATGACACTCTGGATTTAAATAGCATCCCCCTGATCAAACTTTTGTGGGTGCAATTAAGCAAGTTTTGATTTCACAGAATCCATTATGCTTTATGCTGACCACTTTTCTACAAGAACAGTGCAGCTTGAGAGTAAGAACAACCTGCTTATATTTCTAATCCATTCAAGATTTCTAGCACTTGTTATCTCAATAACAGTGAACAAGAAATCACACACATTCCTTGCTGTACTGTATTTTGTCTATTGCTTCTTTCTATTAGAAGGGATAAAAGGAAATAGTGGCCAATATGCTTTTGTTTGAAAGCAGAACATTGCAGCACATACACTGAGAGAGTATGTCCATGGGAATGCTTATGTATCAGTGACTGCATTCTTCTGTCTCCCTGCTGTCTGTTCCATTGCTAATGGAAAACAGAAGGTATTTCTTAAGTAGTCTAACAGAGAACACAATCAGTGCTTTTCCTGTTCAGATGAACTATAACCTCCCTGTCCGCAGGTGACAGGAATCTGTCTCGTCCTTCTCCAGTGCTGGGTCTTCATTCTGCTGTTCCAGCTCTCTACCTGCTGCTACATGACACTTTCAAAGCAATGCCACATGAAGCCACCAAACACCTCGTTTATGCATCTTTAGGAATTCTTTTTAGAGTTGTTTCCTCTACATTTAAATGCAAAAGCTCATTAATAAATGCACCTATTTATACATACATATATACGTAGTAATTCTTACCTGTATGTTGCATTAAACAATCAGATGTAGTTGGACTGCCCATGGTGAGCCTACTATGAGTTGGAACTGTAAATCCTGACATCTCCATCAGTAATTATGAACTTTACCAGCCAGAAAAATATAGCGCCTAGATTGGCTACAAACACTTACCAGTTTTCATTTTAGTCATATTTATTTTGAGCTTATTTTCATAGTTAATATGTTGGAAAGCAGTTTTGGACTTGATTCTTTCTCTGCTCTAATACAGTTCATCTCACCCCTCCCTTAGTTTCTTTCCTCCTAACTGACAACTAAAACGTGCTGGCAGCAACCCCCCCAGCCTGGCTGCGGCTATTTCTCTTCTGTCTCTATCCTGTCTATGAGTGCTAGGGCTCAGCTCCCCTCCCCTTAAGTCACCAACAGCATATTCACAGTTTGCAGAAGCTTCTGGCCTTGCATGATTGCATTCTGGGGTGTGGACGAGTGCTACAAGAAATCTAAATGGCACAGCAACTGGGAGATAGTACAGACTATTGCACAAGCCGCAAGCAACAACGCTCCTGGAATTGTCCATAAAAAAAAATGTTTGAGTACAGAATTCTTACGTGCCACAAAGACCAAGCCACTAGTAGATCATATTCAGCTGCAAATCAAAAAAGAAAATAAGACACAGACCTAGAATAATGTCATTTTGTAGAAATGAATGATGGCCTTTTTGCAATTGTTTTGCTGAAAAGCACAAATCTCTACAAAAAGAAATCAGCCATCTGTTTTGAATGTTTTAGAATGTAAGTATCTACTTGTGTTCTTCTTTGATCTGTAAGAATAATAGGAAGACAGTGACACAATCCAGTTACACCTCCGTTGTGAGTGCTTAATTTATCCCAGAGCTGCAGATTACAAAATTCCATCTGGAAATCTTAGTCTTATCATTCTGGGATCAGAAAGAAGATGAACAGTGTATCAAGATCAGTTCTTTTGTGCTGGTAGATACAACATTCTTGGACAGAGAATATATGCTTCAAACATAAAATAGTTATTAAGATAGCAAAATAGTAGAGTTTTTTAAATAAACTAAGCTAGCAAAAGAATTGTTCCCAGAAACAGGGAAAGGACCAGGAGCAGAAGTTAACATCATTCTAAGGACAGCATTTTTCTCTAGGTTGGCCCATCCCAGTCTAACAGTACTCTTTATTTGCTGAATAAAAGATTATGTGCCAGTATGGGTACAGAATAAGAGAGAAGGCAGAATGGCATGGTTTCCAAATTGGAGTGGTAGAAGATTAACCATAAAACAAAACGTTAAGTTGGATATCCGCATTACTGAAGTTGTTCACTCCACCATAACAGGATTGTTACTTACACTAAAGTGAGAAGGTCACTACAAAAGGCTTTCCATTATTCAGTTATTGCAGCTAAAGAAGAAAAGGTTATTCTCTGAAGAAAGGCAGAGCTTGAAGAGGCTTGAAAAGAATAGATACTTGTATGATAGCTAAATCAGCATTTTGAATTGTACTTCCTCAGAGCAGCCATTGCCAGTCCATGAACTCCTCGCGTCTCCTTGCCTGAGCTTGACAGCACAGGAGTCTCTCAGTTTCATAATTAACGATGATGCCCACACAAGCAGGGCTCGAGAAAAGCAAGGATGGAAGGCAGGTCCTGTGATTAACTGGGACAACCGTATTCAAAATGTTGCCCTTGTAACAATTAATTAGTTACATCACCTTATTTGAGTGCATCACATTAGGGTTCTTACTAAAGGGTTACCCATCCGGAAAGTAGGAGTGAGGAGCCCTGGCTGTCATCAGTATGAGAAAACAGAGCTGGCATCTTATCTCTCAGTCAGGTCAAGTGGTAACGTTTAAGTAAAGTAAGATTATTTCATGTAGTTGCCTTCAAATTTTGCACAAGGGAAGCGTAAGACACATTCTTTCACAGTGTTTCTACACATATGAACCAAGAACTGTAATGGACTTATTAGACAGATTATTATACGATTAGTTTGTAGATTTGCAGAGAGGGGAAGAAACGACCCTTCAGAGGACAAAATATGACAATGAAGAAGAAGGAGGCAGTGGTCTAAAGAGCTTTGTTCAGTATGCTGGCATGGCAGCTCCTTGAAATGTTTAACATATGGGTTATTTTCCCTTTTTTGAGAAGGAATAGGATCTTGGAAGGAAAAATAAGTATTAATAAATTGAGTCAAATACAAATCTAACATACTTTTGGGAACAAATTCAAAATGAGGTATTAGAATCATGATCATATCACTGTAACAACACTATTTTAGAACATTGTGTAATAATACTACCTAGCACTTATATAGCACTTTTCCCAAGCAAAACTTCCACTTTACAAAAACTTCAGCTCATTTTACAATTAGAGAATTTGAGACAGGGAGAAAGAGAACAAGTGGGTGGTTGGAGATGATGCCAGGAAAGAATTTATCTTCTGAATCGTGGTACAGTGCTGTGTCCAGTAAATTACATTGTAATACGAGTCAGTCTTGAAAGCTTAGTGGTTTTGACCATTCTGCATGATCTAACAATTAAAAAGACAGTATTGAAAATAAATTTATTTAAAAGGCTTATGAGGTCACAGTATAATAAGTGACAATACTGAGAACTTAAAAAAGTGTGACAGTAGGACAAGCAGTTCTCTACATGCTGCAAGCATAAAATGTGTCTCATGTGGAGAGGAAGATCACATTTATGCAGCGAATGAATGCCTGTGGAATCATTTGAAAACAGAACTCCTAATGAATAAGATACTTGCTTTTTGAAAAGAAATCAGTATATGAATCCAAGCACCAAATAATGTAGAAAAAAAATCAATATTCTTCTCAAACTTCCCAAAGTATAGACACTTATTTTTTGTTCTGTAGTGATCTCAATGAAAATTCATGGGGTTTGACAGCTGTGGCAAAAGTTAATTTAAGTCCCAAGATGTCCTGCCCTATATCTCCCTCAATGTCACTATTGCTATCCCTCTTACTCTACTATCACAGTAGTCACAGTTCTTCAGACTACGACCTATTGCCTGTCACCTACTTCTGCCACTTTCTTTAGTTGTCCACTTGTCAAGCATTTCCTTTTAGCTATAAGATGGAAATAAATAAACATCCCCTCCAAAACAAGCTAAAAGGAAATTGTGAATGCTCATCCCGGGGATTCCTAGGGGTGAGGCAAAACTGCTGTGCAGACATGAGTTGGAAACAAGCATGGCTTACAACCTTAGCATTGAGCTGTTTTCTGCATATGTCTACTAGGATCAACTTCTCTGTGAGATTTCGCTGTTTCTATCATTCTTTAACCCTTTTAATACCTGTGTCCTAATAAATAGAAGAATACAAATTCAAGCTCCATTACCCTTTAATAATCACAAATGGCTGCTTAGAATGAGTCTGCTTTCAGAAACAATATATTAATTAAAGATGTCCTTTAGAATATTATGAGCTCTTGATTAAAAACTACAGTTAAGAAATTCAGACCGAAGTCATTAAACATTCTTCATATCGATGACTTTCCCTCTATTTCAGTACTTAGGTTTAGATGACTCTCGTCTACAGAAAAGATTTTGGCAAAGTCAAATTACAACATTAAAAACATAGCCTTTTGGTACATAATGCATACGCGTAGTCTGGTGATGCTGCAAATTATAATTTATGCTGGTTTTGACAGTCTATGAAATTTACTTGAATTGACTGTTTCTCAGTTCTTTAAAATGATTCAAAATAGTGTCCTGTTATGACTTACCCCCAGACATTACCTCTGAAATCTTAAGATTATGCTGGTGTCTTCAGCAGTCAACTCGCAATACTTACTGCTTCTGTGTTCAAATTTGTCAAACTCAAGTATTAAAGAAAAATGTCACCAGTAAGAGGCTTTTTGTCTTGCGATATTTTTACGGTAACAGGAACTTGTCAACATTTTCATCATCCTGAAAAATCCCCATTTTTATGCACTTCAGTTCAATGCTAGTTGTTCGACCATTCCACTGTTACTCTAATAAGCACAAAATTCATTTTAAGATTTTGTTCCTAGAATTCAAGCACAGCAAAACCAAATGTTTTGCTCCTTAGCAGGCATATCCGTGACTTCAGGATTTGTTGGTAACCGTTAATAGAAAATGCTTCCACAGAATGAGTTCAAAAAGCTTGTCTAGTGACAGCATGTACTAGGCTTCAGCTCCTACTGCAAGCCAGAGCCATGGAAGATGGGAAGAAAGATGCTCTACAGCAGCATGCATACTTAAAACCACACATACAGTACGCATAAATCACACGCCAGGATTAATCTCTCAGTTCTCAGAGTTTCAGTTTTGCTCTTCCTCTGTTCTTGCCCTTTGCACTTCCATTCTGTCCTTGTTTTTTCCTGTGTCCTTTAACTTGACTGTCTTTCACTCTTCCAACATCTTTTTGTGATCCCATGCCCACTACACCCACTCAACAAAAGCAGTCCTCCTCATTTCTGATGGGCAGAGGCGACGCAAGCAGATTTCTGAACCACAGCCACACTTTCTCACATCGTAGGTAGCATGGCTGTGCTTCATAAGAAAACCAGAGGAATCGAGCAGCTTGGGAAGATTATGTATGGAAGCTTTGCTTCTTCTTTCCCCATATAGCACATATGCGGTACACATTTACAAGATACACATGCATACACACATCTCCTTTTGTTTGTATTAGATATCATAAAGTGTAAATTCATATTATTTTTTATAAAAGTGAAGAATAACTAATAAAGCCATTGGCCAGACCATTTTAGTATTTCAGAAAGACAAAGGGGCATCCTCATGATGGAATACGCACATTGGAATACGCTTGGATATTACAGGAGGATAGAGCTCCATCTGGGGAATAAAAGGAGTCATAAGAAATTCAGATAGCAAGGAAACAAGCCTAGAGAAAAAGGCTAGGAAAGGCTATTTCAGGATGAAAGATGGTATTTACGTTGAACTGTAAACTGAAATGTAAACTACCACTCTCTGAACCTACAGGAAGGGCACATATGTTTAGAAACAGCGCTCCATTTCAGGGGAGTTATATCTGATAATGCGGTCGGGTACAGAACTGGCATAATTAAATACTAAATTCAGTCAATTCCAGAATGCTGGAGGGCAAAAATCTTAAACCTCAAAACATAAAAATAAAATAATGTAGTTTGCTATTGTACATATTTTGATGGTCTCCATTTTATCTTCAATAATGACCAGAGGTAATTACATCCTCAGACCTAAAGGAACTTTAAAACCCAAAGGTATCGCCAAATCCTATGCTGTTACCCACTTTTTTATCATTGTAATATATATATTTAATTTAACACATGCAGGCTAGGGACTTTGTGACTTACATCATCATCTCTTTTACAAAGAGAATAAGGACTTTTTTGGAATGTACATGGAATATCATGGTAAAAATGTGTACTTTGCTGGGAATAACTGGCTTGGGAGGCATCAACCACCTTTATACTTTCCCTGTAGTTGCATGCAAGACAATCTTGAGGCTGACATGTTTCTCAGATGAGACGCATGTAAGGCAAGGATGCTGGCTGCCTCATTATTTTGACTAGGATATTCTGTAACATGCTTTCCTGAGGAAAATGCCTCAGGTACAAAGTGGAGAGATATGTTGTATTTGATGTAAGCCATCCATTAATTCAGGAAACTGAGAGAAACCATACGCTTAGCGCAGCCGCATTCATAAATGTATCAGCAGACGGGAGAGGAGAAGAGAAAGATCTATCAGTGTTTTCTGCACAACCTCCATGTTTGCTCTAGAATGAAAATCAGAATTATTCCTACCTTCATAGAGAGCGTTTTCTTCCTTTTCGTCATTTACTTACCTGATCTTTCCTGTTTAACTGCTGTGTTTGAACAGATCTTTACAAGCATTATCTCTAAAACTTTTAACGTCATATACTAACACACAACCATTGCAAGAGTGGTGATTCAAAAAGAATGTGAAATCAACAATGAGTGTAAATTAATGAAGCACTTCACCAATTTTTCAGATAAAGAGATTTTCTCAGTTCAAACCCCAAGGCATGAAATTAAAGTTTGACACTGCTACAGTTGGATTAAATTTTTCAGATGGTTGACTTGAAAAGAGGGAACTGAGCTAGACAGACAGACAGACATGCAAGTCTGCAGTTAATCGAGCAAGTGTGAAGACATGAGAGAGTAGCTTATTCTTTCATGAATGTTTTACAAATCTAATATAAAATAATAATTTTCAGAAATGCAAGGGTCCAAAATTTCCACAGAAATTTCAGAAGAGTTTTCCTTCAAATAACTGATACGGAAAAATCAAATTCAGAGAAAAACTGTGAAGAAACTAATGTGAAACATTTTTTCTTAAAAGAATAAGTGAAGAAAGAAAAAGTTTCACATAAATTTTAAAAATATTGTCACCGCATCTCAATCCTTTAAAACACTTTAGGTACTTCAAATAAATTTATTCTGCTTTAAAATAGATAGTACAAGGCACAAATAAATCCTGTGTACTGTAGCATAATAATCAATATTTCACTTCCATCCTGCATACTGCCTTCTCTTCTGAAAATGGGGGTTGTTGTGGATACAATTTGATGGCAGAAAAGAGAAAATTGCAGATGCAGACACAGAGAAACAAAATGTACTTGAAATGACAAATAGCTACCAATTTCTCCCCCATTGTTTTGAGGGAATGAGGGAGATGGAAGCGAGAGGGGAAAATTAAGGGCATATTCCTCTCTGCCTTCAGATCTACAGAAATTTTATATTCCTAGTCCATATTAAGAATAATCTGTTCTGAGCTGATAAATATCTGTGACTAGTTAGGTCAGCATGCACGGCAGCAATCTCGGCAGCACATCTCAGCATGCTTAAAAACTTCAGGAGGAACAATATCTTCAGGAGGAACATTGTTCTGAGAAAATTCTTTACTAACCAGAATTGAAAAAGCACACATAGATTTGGCTACAGTGCAAACTGCTTTGAAAAAGAATCTGACTGAAAACATTTCCTCCATGAAGTCAATGATAAATGATAGGAGAGACGTTTCCTGTTCTCTCGTACGCATTAAGAGTTTGCCGTGCATAGGAACTCAATTACATGCCCTGGAAGTTCTCCCCACAACATCATGAAACAATGACATGATGATTAAGAAGAAGAAATTAATGATCTACACATAAACACATGAGAAACATTGTCATGCAGAGACTACGCAAGCAAGGGGGAAGGAGCACAATCAGGTTTCACCAAGCACACGGGAGCGAGATGTGAGAGTGACTGTCGGAAATTTTTCTATTGGCAAGAAAAGTTGATTCTCACCGTTCCGAACAAAATGGCTGAACTAAGAGCATCTGACTGGTTATGCCCAAATACCCTCCTCCTCATCCTACGGGTGCAGAGGTGCCAATGGGAGAAAGGCCCCAGAGCAGCATGGGAATGAAATAAAGAGCTGGTTAGTATTTAAAGCACATATGTAAGTCCAAATAGTAGTAAAAAGAGTTTAATTCCTTATATAACATTCTGAGCCACTTTGAGGTACAGTTTGCTTTGCTCTCTTGTAGGCATTGCCAGCTTTTAAAACGCCCCTACGCAACGGGAAAGTGCAATCAGACCCTCTTCTCGCCCCCTTCTACCCATCGCCCTCCCTTGTGAGGTCTTTGCAAGAGCTTCCTTAAATGTTTAATTTTATGTTTTCTTTACATTTTATCTTTTCATTTCAACCGTGAATGCTATGCTGCATTCATTTGCAAGCATGTACTACTACAGTTACATTCTGGAAATTTCACTGTAGACTCACAGTGTAGAACCAACAGATATTCTAACATTTCCTCCAAATTAAGATTAAGAAAGCCATTTAATTTGCAGTATTAATAACTGCACTCTCCCAAAGAAAGCAAGACCTACATTTTCCAAAAAACATTGCAGAAAATTCAAGCTACTCAGTTTACAGTTCTTTATTCATCATCTGGAGGAGGGTATTAAAACATGAGGCAAAAGGAAGTTGCTCTGAAAATAAGTAATTTTCTGTTTTGTCTACACCCCTTATTGTCTTCTGAAACAGACACAAAAAGAGATTTTTAAAGATCTATTTTTGCAAGGTGAATATGTAATTGGTTTTTGCCATTTTCCTCTGGTACTTTACTCATAATTTCTGCATATCACTAGGTTGGTGCTTAAAGGTCTAGACTGAGATGCCTTCCTTCAGATCTCAACTATTTCTAGATGAGCCAGAGGGCAAAGACGAGTGCCAAACATCCCTTCACTTTGTCAAGGCAGTGATTAATGATCGCTAATATTTTAATTAAACTGGGATGGATGAGATTACAACATGGGATACGCAATTATGTTGGCATTTTCTGTGATACCCAAGGGATAGGTAGTCTCTCTGATAGTTATCAAGCACACGGCTGTGCTTTGTAAATGACACAGGAGGCTCCTCACTGCCTTGGAGATGGTAAATTGATTTTCCTTCAGTTCACGGCCCATTGAGTTTGTAAGGGAGCGGTCTGTGCTTTTGGCACAGAGGCCACGATTTCCTCATGGGAAATGAAGGGAACTGCTCATACGCAATCCATAGATCAGAAAGCTGATCCTGGAGCATGATTTCCTGCTACTGAAGACAAGAAACAGTCCTGGACACTCCACACACTCAAGCAGTAAACCTGAGTTACTGAAGTCTGAATATGCCAGACAGGACTCCAGTCTCGCGTTTTAAATGCGTAACGTTTCTTTCTTCCCTTTCATTGTCTGCCCCCTCTTCTCTGCCAATTTAAAAACAACTTGGTACTGGGAACGGTTTGTTCGCATATCAGGAGTTTTCAAGTAAGCCGACACAACAGCAACATCCATTTCTGGTTTGTAACTGCACTCTGGAATGCTATTTTTGTTCTAAGGTACTGCGAGCTTGTCAGGGAAAATTACATACGACTCAAAATAATCAGCCCCCATAGTAAAAAACACTTTAAAAGTGAAAGAGAGAGACACATTACCTGGTCAGGGGAGGGCTTGTGGTTGGTTTGGTTGGAATGGGATGAGGATTTGAGGTGGTCGTCCTCATAGTTGTCAGCCATCAGCTTCATACGGTTCTGAGTCTATTAAAAAAAAAAAAAAAGAAGAATCTCAGTGTACCTTCTAATGTGATCATAAGGACTAAAGGGAATAGGGTATTTATGCTATCCTGTACATCCAAAATCCATACGTGGTAAAAAATATGACACATGCATAAAATATTAGTAGGTATTGCTGTAGAGAATTGGTAAAAACTGGGAGACGCATTCCAACCACTTCACTTTGAGGCTAGACTAGTTTTGCAATGAAGTGGCTCATCTGACTACTACCTACTAAAACTTGTGCTGTATGTGTGTGTACAAAGAAACTAATTTCTTCTTATAAGCCCTTGGGATCAAGGTTCAAACACCAATCTGAAGAACAATTCAATGAAAACATCAGTTAGATGTCCCTAAGTCAGTTAAAAATAGAGAAATCCTTTTTTTTTTTTAAAAAAAAGCTGAAAGTAACTTATTACTTAAGAAGTCCACCCAGTTTCCATATGCAAATCAGTTTTCAACTGATACACCAAAGACTGGGAAAATTCTGAGACTGGTCAGAAAAATGTGAATTACAGAAAAGCTTTCCTGTGAGGAAATTAAAAAGTTAATAAATAAGTCTTTGTGGAAAAAAAGTGACATAAGAAAGATCTATAAAACTAAAAACTGCATACAGTGAAGCAAAGAATTAACAAAATATGAAACAAGTTTCTTAGCTTTTCTTCAGCTTCTCAGGAAATTTCAAGTTCCAGAGGACAGATAATTTTTAACAACGCAACATATGAAATAAATTGTGTAAGAATAAATGGAATACCTTACCCTAACATTACCATTCTAGGTAAGCAACTGCAAAGAACATTATAATATACTACATGACGGTGTCTGCAAAGGACAGTGTTAGAGAGATAAAGCCCTTTTAACATACTAGCCAGACATGAGGTCCCCGAGCACCTACAAACACACACACACACGCACACACAAACAAGGAAAGAAATCCACCCGAGCAAAATTTCCCACCTCTGTAGCAGGGCTCACAAGGACCATTCTGGCAGCCATGACACTCTAGGAGTAGCCTGCAGGGGACTACGGAAGAGCTGGGTCTAGGGTCTTGCAAAGGGAACTGCTGTCCCTGCGCCAGCTGCTTCACTTCAAGTTAAATGGGTGCCACTGTCGTTGGGCACCCACACCTGGAGCAGACCCAAAATGGAGTGACGGCATTTCTCCTCCCAGCTCATAAGGTAGACAAAGCCCCATCTTGAACTTTGGTAAATCCTTGTATTCCAAGGATCTGGCTAGCCAGATTTACATTAGATACGATACACATTAAATTATGTATAGCTAGACACATTAAATCATTGGAGATGCACTAAAATTAAATGTCTAAAATGAAAGCTCAAAGCTTATTGTAAAAATGCCAGCAGTTGATTCACTCCCTTCATAACTGCATGGTTTCTCACTGAAAACTCTAATTTTAATGAGTATCTCGAGGCTAGAGAATGCAGATTCTACTTGACTATACTCAGATCATAATAGAGAAGGTCCAGGGTTTGGATCTGGATTTGATTTTATTTTGGATTAATTTAACAAAAGCTCATAGTAAATTGAGCTTAAGCAATAAGCAATTTCATCATACAAAATCTTTATATTGTTTGCTCTGTTTTGTCAAACAAGTTCTGAATTCCAAGTCTGACTCACCGTTCATAAATCACTACTTGAAACATGCTACATTAATACTTAACCACTTTATTGTAAAGGCGCTTTCTCCAGATTTGTTATTTTATTATATTTAAAGTTGGCTCTTTAACAATTTCTTCTTTGCAATGAGAGCTACTGATTTTAAATGATTTCACATTTCTTTGGAATTTTTTTGTTGCAATAATAAATAACTTCTTCCATGACTTTCAGCGCATATGTGAAAAAAACTATTAAAAAGCAGAAGTTTAGCAGAGTCTTAGTGCAGCACATTAATGTTTCTGAGAGAAAAAAAAGCTCTTCCCAGAGAGAGGCAGCATGTTTTATGATACTGCACGAAAAAAACCCCTATGTTAGCACTAATACGGGAAAGGAAGACTATAAAGATCTAAACACTTAAAGCACAGCACCTCTCAAAATTCTGAAGTGGAATTGAAGAGGTTGCATACTTCTGTCACTTAACTTCACATAGAAGAATATCCCACTATTAATGCTTGGCAGGAGGTATAAGAAGACATGAGAGAATTGGGCTGCTTTAGCCTGAAAAAGATGAGGCTTCTTAAATCACTTGATAGGAGGAAATAGAGAAGATGAAGCCACACTCCTCCTGGAGTGTGGGACAGTACGAGCGATGGCAGATGTAAATCGCAACACAGAAAATACTCGTTAGAGGTCAGGAAAATTCACTGCATAATGAGGCTGATCAAACACCAGAAAAGGCTGCCAAGAGGCTGTGGCATCTTCAACCTTGCAGATACTGAAAATGCGACTGGACAAGGCCTTAAGCAAGCTGCTCTAGTTAGAGATGCTCTCAGCAGGTGGTTGGACGTAGAGGTCCGCTCCATAAAATATGCTGCAATTATTATTTGGGCTTTTCATCTTCAGATAATTTTATAGCTATCAAGGTTGCAGTTTTCAAAAGACGAGGGAACTAAGTTCCCAAATTCCTCCTAGTTGCTAAATATGATGTAGCTGCTTAGCTCCGTTACAGCCCTTTGAACACCTTAACGCAGAACAATCTCTGCAGCGTCCTGATGATGACAATCATACAGGATCAGTTCACTTAGAAGGACTTTTTCTGTGTTCTCCCTTTGATCCAACCTGACCTTGCACTGCTTCTGCTATTAATCTCAGAGTACATGTTTGTGATATACAAGTCATGGCAAGGAAACACCAAAACCAGTATTGTGATTTCACCACAGGAACTAATTTACGCATATATTATTTGAATTAGGCAAAAATCAAGAGATGGAAGAAAAGCAGTCTATTTCCTGATGTATATCACCAAAAATTATTTTCCAACATTAAAATTCTAAGCAGTGTTGCAAATATAATATAATAATACATTTCTAATTCTCTTTATTTGAAACACGGAAATAAAAAGCTTCTGCTTAGGACTGGAATACTAACTGACCAACTTCTAACTGGAAATTTTTAAAATAACTGGAAATACATGAACTCAGTTTCTCTCCTATTGCGCTTCTCCAGTAAAAAAATGTTAAAAAGGATGGAAATTTCTAGAGCATACGACTGTTGCAATGATTCAAAAACAAACCGTTTACTTTACTGTGGGGAACCACTCCAACATCCTGCAGTCCTGAACTGCTTTGTCACGGTGCTATTATACAATCTGCTCCCACCTTATGAGGTTATGGCTCAGATCCTAGGGCAAACATTTCTACATCACTGTAAAAAGTATGAACAACAAAGTGGTTTAACCACTGTGTCCTGTGAGAAAATAAATGAGCAGTGCAGACAAATTGGTTGTGTCAGGAGTGCTTTTGTCTAAAACCTCCAGAACTTGTAAGCAGAACTAGTAACGATAAGAACTGGATGTGAGATCCAAATTTTGCTTAAAAAGTACCATGCGCCATTACAGGTACCACCTTCATGCACGTGCAGATAAAGTGCTAGAATGAAAAAAACAGGACAAAACTCCACAGCTCAATAGGTTTCTTGATTGTTTCCCAGAAGGTTTCTGGGTTTTTTTTTTTTGACATAACAGATTTTGTAACCTTATTCCTTGCCCTCCAATCACACACCCCTCCAAAAATCCCACACCTTGTCAAAGCCCTTAACAACGCTCTTTAGTCTTCCAATAGTCACTGTGCAAAAGAACAGTCCCAAACCCTTTAGACTAGTGTCAATCCTCAAAATTGCTAAAGAGTCATCACACACTCTCAGGCTCCTAACTGAAAGCCAGGAATGACTGCGGAGGACTTGCCAGAAGAGGTCTGTAGACCAGAGTCTGTGAACTGCGGGTCTAGAGCATAACACTTGCAAGGGTACTGTATCTAAGAACCCCCCAACTTTCTCCGCTTATATATTACACTATACTCTAGCACTATCAGATCTTACCCACCCTCCCTTGCCCTCCACCCCCTGAACTTCTGTAATTGCCTTTTGCCTCTCTGACATACCTATTCTTAATGACCGTCTTGCTTCTCGTCATTATTTAACCCTGGCCTCCGCCCTACCCCTTGCTTCAGCAGGCGGTTATATTAAAAGAAAAAAGCACCAGGATAAAATATGAGATAAACTTGTTTTAATCATGCATGTGAATGATCAGCATCAGAACTTCTTTTAAACGTGCTCTCTTCTCTTTTGTTGTTTCATGGTCCTGCAGGGATTTCACTGTATTTTCACCATGCTTTTTCTGGTTATCACATAGTTTACTTCTGTCTATATTCTATAACCACTAAAAGCTTGGGTAAACAAGGAAATTACCATTAAGTAGACTATTTCTAATGCAGCCAACACCTGAAAACTTTCATTCCAAACAGCACTTGTATAATATTTTAGCCACCAAAACGGTAGTCACAGGAAATTTTGTACAAGAATCACTAAGTTCCTCCTTCATGGGTGTGCTGCTTCAAAGCACGCTCTCAGCTGGAGGTTCCTAAGAGTAAGTTATTTTATGTTCACTGCAGACTACACTGGTAGCTTGTTTGTGCACCTCCACCCTAAAGACCAAATTAATTGATTTTATCACAGTTAAATTATTACGTGAGAAAAAACAGAACTGATGCTGATCTACAAAGTGTCGGGGAAAGTCAGAGGCGTATTCTGGAATACAGATGGTATGAGCTAGAGGAGTCCTGCCCAGGTCTGACAAGCTCCTTACAGTGGAATTCCACATAGAAATTTGAAGCCCAGAGATTTACCTACAGGAATTGTTTGTAGTATATTTTACAAAATGTTTTTATTTGACAGCTTCCACTAAGTTGTATGTTATAATGACAATACATACCTTTCTTAAGCATATCTGCAGGATAGCTAGTCTTCTGGTAACCATTACTCTGGCAAGTTTTTGAAACCAAATTTTATTTGTAGGAATATCACATTTCTGTATCTCTAGACAAGACCTCTAATAAACAGCAGATACTAGCTTATAAGCTGCGCGTTTGCTGTATTAATCTAGTCTGCTTCATACTCACATTGCAGTAACTTAATCAAAGATTTCACATCAAATCTGTTTCTCCACCACGCAACAGTGGAAACCAGGACATCAGTGACTACTTTCTCATTTTTTGTAAAATGTTTGCGCGGGGTAATTTCTGGCTTTGCTAACCAGTCTAAACAAGCTTTATTAATCCTTTAATGTAGAGTTTAAAAAGCCTCACATTAAGTAAACATTAATATAATGACTGTACTTGTGACAAATGGATACGTGGTGAGTTAACGGAGTCATCCCATTTCAGTCTGAGTCAAATGTTTCACTGGAAGCACACAGATGCAAATGGAACAGTTCAGAAACCTTTTCATCACTAATAACATAGAAATATAAGGGAGAAACTCAGGCAATTTTTTTTTCTAAGCTGTGTGCCAAATTCAGTATCTCTGAAAATTACGTTCTTGTAACGACTTTCACGTAGTCCTTTTGTATTTGCTGAAAACACGCAGGGAGCCGTACTCCCTGTAAATATCCAGCTAGCTCCCTGTTGGAACCTGGCTGTCAGAAACATGGAGAGAATAATCCCTCCTTGCCTGTTACTAGAATGTGATGCCCTGCGTAACTACCTTGAGTATATCTATACCTACCTTGAACATACACCTACATTGCTACCTTGAGCACAGGGTCTCTGAAAGATTGTTTCATGTATTTTACTCTATGCCCCCTTCCCATTCATGATACTTAATGATCTGGGAGATATTTTTCAAATTTGTAAAGAGATGGTACACGCTGAGTTGTCATTTTTGTTTGTAAGGTCATCATTACACATCATTAGTAAGGTCTGGCTTTCCTTTTGGCTATGTTTAAGATTAGCAACTGATATTCCTCTATTAGCAGCAAATGCACACAATGTTCAGCTGCACACATATGAAAACCATTCTGGTTACTACAGTTCTGTACATCTCGGAGCCTGTGTTTTTGTGAGCCCAACAAAAAGCATGTGCAGTGTGCAGCTGCTGGGGTTTGTCAAAGCCTGCGGGATTTAACACAGATTCTACCTGAGACAGAGGCTTCTGCATTGACTGTTGGCAGCGTTACTACAATGTTGCATATAAAGTGAAAGACTTTATCAGACCAGTTAATTTCTGTGTTTAATGATTTCGTTTTTCTGTTCATCTCCCACATGTGATAATTATAGAGAAACTTAATTCTGGAGAATTCATATTCCAAAACCTTTGAACCAAACTACAGGAGGCAGATCATTCAGATCTCTCATAGAGTTCTCTCCGAGGCTTGACAGATGTAGATGTATGTGGACAGATTTAAAAAACAAACTTTGAGCTGAAATTTTCCCTGTACAGGAATGAATGTGTCTCTTGGAGCTTTATTAGTTCCTTAGGAGATGAACAAATAACTAACTATGGGTTTGCCTGATGACAAAGTTTATTGAAATCTATTGCTCTGAATCCTGTTGAAGCAAATCGGTGACACAAAAGACAATCCAAATCAAATCTTGGTTTTCAAATTCCTTATTGTGTTATACCACAGGAACACTACAGTATACGTTCCTTTAGCTCTCTTGTACTCTCTTCAGAGACACCTCAAGCTGTGCTTAAAACCAACTGATCAGTGGTAATAGAACTGTCTTTCTCTTGCTTGTTTCACAAGAGCTGGAATCTGCCCGGTCACAAATTTAAAAGGAAAATAAGAAGAAAAAATTTTAAATCTTTCCTTCTCTCATGGCTAACTACTCAGGAGCAGACCAAGAATGCTAGCTCTTTGGCATCTTTCCACTGCCTGTAAGGGTCTTAGGCAGAAAGCTCAGTAAGATGTGTTTTCCTGTATCTCAAAGATGTCTGAACAAGGGATGAGAACATTTACCACCATATTGTAAACTTAATTTATACTGACTGGGTGGCCTATGGATCAAAAAACCCCTTTCAGGCAAGATTAAAAGGACAAATGGTATCCTGTGACAACAGCCTCAAAGAATCCTGGATCCCTCACACTGCACAAAATTGAAAAAATTATTTACTAAAATTGATCTGAAGACAGCAACAGCAAGCAAAACGAGCTGCCCTTTTAATTCTTAAGATAAAATACTGGTTATATTCACCTTTCACTAGTGAGCATATAAAACCTATGTACTCTAGGTTTAAAGTAAGCAGGTAAGTAGTTTTTGTGTTACGTGCCTGCCTTATGGTGCAGTTTGTTAGGGCAAGTCTGATCTCAGCTCCACGCCACAGCTGAGAAGGGCGTTACAGCAGAATTTCCTGCCAGAGAATATAAGATCATGATCCTTTGCTGCCCCATGCCCTGAAAGCAGAAAATACTCATTTATTTAAATTAGCTTAACAGCAAATGGGTTTTGCTCAACCATGTTGCTACATCCACTCTCCATCTATTGTGCTGTCTTCATTACTTCTTTCATCAGTTAAGAACTGATTTCTTTTGCAGACAGCACAGCTACCCTTGAAGAGCATCAGAGCCCACTTTATTACCCATTTTATGCTGGCTAATGAAATCTGCTTGCTTTGCATTTGTATCCTACGTCTTCTAAGCATGGCCTTCAACCCTATAATAATCTCTTTCTCCAGCCTGCCTCCCCCATGGTGTCTCCAGGAAAGAGTCAGTTGGGATCAGTGTGAAAGTATGTGTGTCCTGAATGGCCAGCCATATGCGTATTCTACAGCCAAACAAAATATATCACGGCTCAATTCTCCTTGCCTTTCCCTGTGTGGGAGCACTACTTTGGGCTTTTTTTGCCTCTACCCGGCTGTGGATGTTAATTAAGTTCCTGTAAGTTACACAATCTTTGAGACTTCTTTTCCTCTGTCAAATTTGGTTGAAAACGGTCAATAAATTGAAAAGTTACTTGGTGGGAATCACAGAATGGTAGGAGTTGGAAGTGACCTCGTGAGATCATCTAGTCCAACCCCCCTGCTAAAGCAGGAGGGAACTACAGCTCAGCTAAGCAGATGGATAGCACTGTCATTTAAACTCTTCTTTGGAGGACTTTTGGATAAAAGCTGGTCCAAACTAGCATGTTTTGTTCAAGTTGTAAGAATCTGGATGTAGTCTCTCAATATATCCTTGCATTAAATGTTGCATATAAATGGAGTTTTCTGATACTGCGCTCCATGCCTTTCTTTAAGATTCTGGGAGGCCAAATTGCTACAAATTCTCAAGTGAACAGCAGCAAGGCTCTTATGTTTATTTCATGTGTCTGCTGAACATTTAATATATACTGTTTATTCAGTCTCTTCAACTTACTTTGATGCATACCACTAAGGACAACTCACTTGAACAAAAAAGTGAAATGCTACTTCTATAATAATGTGAAAGGAAATACCAGTCTTTGTCGTGGTCCTCATTACTCAAACTGTTGAAAACTCCTGATTGTACTTCTCGCCTTGCTCATTTTTCTCCCCTCACAGTGTGTTTTGGGTCCAAGCTAAAAATTTCATCTTGTATTTGATCAATTGAGAGAAAAATAAAGACAAAAAGGCAGCGAGAAAACCAAGCTGAAATGTACTTTAGAGCATATACACTCGCTAAAAACTGTGATAGGTTGGTGATACACTTGTTTTACAAAGCAAAATGTAAAAGATATCTCAGGTTATGTTAAGCTTGGAAATGCATTCCAACATTATAATGATCCTGTGATTACTTTAAACTTGTGCGATTTAAGCACCAACATTAAGCCCAGACATAAGGTTAGCCTTACAAAATCTGTAAATATCTGAAGGCAAAACCCCTAAACTACCTACGATGTATCCCATAGAACATGCAAGTATTTCTCCAAAAATAGAACAAGCTTTGTTTGACATAGTCGATGGGACTCCTTCTGTTTTGTTATGACTATTTACTTGAACTTTCTCCTTCCTTTTTCACTTCAGCTTCACTCCACACCCTGCTCATCTTACTCTCGTCTACTCTCTGTCCCTCTTTCCTTCGTTATTCTATTTGGTTCTCCTTTCCAAAACAAATCCACTTGCATATGTGCAACTTCACAAAGCTGCCTATATAACACAGTTCCCTAGTCACTTTGCTTTTATCTCTTAGTCTTTCTCCAAGTTGAAATCAGAAACTTTCTCAGTCCAGCAATACCTATGAAAACTGACTGGCAAAATCTCATCTAGGAATTTTTATACAAGATGCACCCTGCTGTAAAATCAAAAAACCTAGTCATGATTCACTGCTTCGACAAAATCATTTGTAGGCCATCTGCTCATGTATATCTAGATACATCTTTCCTAGTTGATGTCATTTGGAAGTTTTCAAATCTTTGTCTATCGTGACTGTAACAATAAATATACTGTATAATAATATACTGTAAATAACTGTATAATAAATAAACTGCAAACAATAAATATAGTAAAAGCATTCCTTTATCCAAGTATTTTTATTTTTGGAAGGTATATGCCAGTGTTTTTACCACAGCTCTTTTAGCCTTACATATTTTTATTGTGATATGACTCCTCACTTCAATTGCATTTGCCTGCAGCTTCAAAGAGTTGTTAATAGCACACACACCGCCCCC
>VZSC01018404.1:464922-480599 GCA_013398225.1 Steatornis caripensis | reverse complement strand
CCCCCCCATGCTGTTCCTGGCAAAAAAAGTAGTTATGTACAGATACAAATTCCTAGATGCTAAAGTGATGTGAACTGCTTAGTATCATCTCAACACAGACTGTCTGTAACAGCCCAGAACCCAGCTCTGGGTGTATACACGAATGTGTCTGTGTCTACATGACATAAACAGTGTTAATAGCAACTTTTTAAAAAAACCACATCAAAACCTCAAGACTATTTATGCTTGTTCTGAAATTAATTTTAAAAGCTGTTGCGTATAAAAGAAAACCAGTATTATTCTTTTTCTGCCTCTCTTTCATCTTTGAATCTAGGCAAAACTCTACGTGCTAAGTGCTGGAGGGAAGAGTTGAAAGGGCATTTCCTTTGACAACCAACAGAGCTTTGCTGCCCCAAATGAAATTAAAGTTAAGAATTTTCTCTGTATGGCCAATTATTAGGGTTGACATCAACGTAGAAGAGTCCTGCCTCATAAGATCCATACAAACACACAGACATTACATTCCTGTCTGTCCACACCATCTGTGCGTGTGGTCTGCAGACACAGGATTCCTGTCCATCCACACTGTCCCTGTGTTTGGTCCACAGAGGCAGGATTCCTGCCCGAGCACACAGCAGCACATGTGCAGTACAGAGTTGGACAGATGATTCCTGTCCATCTGCTCTTGCATGCAGTACACAAGCAAGGGGAATCACAATAAACCAACACTTTTTTTTTCTTTTCTTCCTGAAGAGGTTGTTTTTTCTTATTTAGTCTGCATCAAAGCTTAGATAACAGTACTAGCTGAAAAGATTGAAAAACATTCAGGTTTACTGTCTTTGTGCAAAATTACTCTTCCCAAAGAAGGATGTTCTCTTCCTTTCCACAAAATTCACCACACACAATATGTAGAGATGTGGCAGTTTGGTCAGATGAATTTCTCTAAGGTGTCTGCATTTCAGACAGTATTCCCGTCATTGCCTGCTCTGTTCCTAATCTGTTGTCTTTCTGTGATTTATATTATATTACGCCCATGTATATGAGTAGAGGCCCACCCAATGTGTACCATAAAGCATACTGTAGAGCTTAGCAAATTCCATCTCTGCCACAGAATCACCAAAAGAAAAAGGGTTGTGGAACAAGATGAAAAAACAGTCAGTCATACCTCTGGTGTTTTTTTCCTTAACAATCCTTTCACTGCAAAGTCATTAAAGCTAAAAAGGTGATGCCACAGGTTCAAGAGCCCTGACAAAGCAGAGCAAGAAGTAGAGATGAACTAACAGAAGGACATGGGCAACCTCAATTGATTTGTTTGCAACTAGAAGACCTAGGAGGAAGCACGGAAGCCTTCATATTTTTTAAGCCCTCTTTTTATCATAAAAAACGTTGCTGGCTGACAATGGAGAAGGACTAGCTAGTTTTGGTAATCAGAAAGGGGGGAAGAGAGGAGGAAGAGAGACCAAGAAATCTTTTCATCATCTAATAGTGATGAAAAGGATAGAGATGGACAATAAGGAACTAGGCAGCCTGAACTTCCAAATGTGTGGATCCTTCCCACCAAATCTGTGGATCCTTCTTTTTCCAGTCCAGAAGAACATACTGATACATTGCCTGTCTCTCTATGAGACTTGAAAGGTGCACAAAATGAAGATCTGCGTATATAAATAAATGTATTTCTCCTGAAAAAAAAAAATCCAAGAAAAAAACTAGAATGGAAAGGTACAGTACTCATCACTTCCACTGAGCAAATAAACCCATGCAGTCTTCCAAGCTTTAAACAACTTACATATGTCTGTGCTCTTAAGGATCGCTGTATTGCTTTTGTTATTTTTTCAACACCATTAATGTCAGCAGTTGGCAGAAGTTTGGATTGCCAGCTGTAATCAAGGAGGTGAAGCCAAGGTTATATGTACTAGTGTTTTGGAGATGGAGGGCACACTGGCTTGGCATCAGAAATTACAGTTACGGTTCAGGTTAATGTGGAAAAAGTGAGAAGAGCAATTTCTTAAACTATTAAAAGGATTAAGCATGGTACAAAGGTGAAATTGAATGTTTAAAAAAAGTTAAGTTCCTCCCCAAATAAAAATCCACTGTAAAAACAAGAGATACCTGGGTTGTTCATATCCTAAGAAAAACTTGGCTGGCGTAAGCTGTGATAGCTCAATTTACTTTTTATTTACTCAACTAAAGGAAATATTTGTATTCACACTAAGACAGAGAGGAATTGGTGGTAAACAGAAAGAAAGAGAACAAAAGACTACATTCTGTCACTGTAAAGTTGTGATGAAAGAGAACAACATCCCTAATAAAACGGCTATGCCTTAAACAAGGCTGGATTCAAGATAAAAACCCATTACTTTCCCCAGGCACTCGTACTGCTATCAGAGTTTAATACATATTTGGAGATTAAAGCTTTATGGAAGTTGAGACTAATATTCACCTACACTATTTACAACGTAAAATTGTGCCACATGTTATTGCAGAGGTAATTTACTCATATTTGAAACTGAGGGTGCTTGACTGCCACATTGATCTTGCATCCACATGACAAATGTTTGATCAGCCCAAGTAAAATCAGGCAGTAATCCTTTTATAACTGAGTTTGAGACTTATTTTGTCTTCATGTACCATCTCGGACTAAACAGGCATTTCTTGGTACTGAAAGGACTCAAACCATTGGTACCACATTTAAGTCAAAGAAAGACAGGCAGAAACCATTCCTTTTATTTTGTGTTCAAAACAGGTCCATGCAGAGACAGAATACAACTGCCCTAAAGGTGATCCGTCAAAATTGCTACCTCATATTTGACAGCACCGTCTGCAGACTGCCATTCAAGGGAGGGACTGGAAGCGGGATCTCCATCAGTATTAACTTTCTCATCTTTATCTTTCAGAGTTGGCAGCTGTTAACAGAATCCTCACAGCTTCCCAAGTTAGCAGCCAGCAGAAAAATCTCCATGCCCTCCCCATACACATTCACAAACGTCAAGTGGCAAAACCCATCACCTCTAGGGAAAAACTACACACCTTTCCTTTGGTTGTATTTTGTCATCTTAGAAAAGAGGTGAAGGGAACAGCACGTACTTATTAAGGAGTAAAATGCATAATTTATTCAGCACCAAAACACGAATACTAATTTTTTAAAGACTTGGATTCTTTAGAACATGATACCGTGAAGTTAACAGAACTGAGGGCAGCCATCAGTACCTGTCCATTTGCAGAAGCTATCGTAAGTAACTGAAATCTAATTTCATAGATCTATGACTCCTTTTGATAAACCTGATATACTATCCTATCAATTTTCACAACTTAGTATGTAAATTAGTGAGTGGTTAGTGTCAATAAACTAGTCCTAATTGACAGCAAATATCTTAGATTCCCACATGCAATACGGAACTTCTGTTTTCTCCTGTATTACCTATTCATTAGCCTGAGATATGATGCATTAGACTAGGCTCAATCAGATTAATTCAAAAAGGGAAACCAGTTTCAGAATTCTAAGGAGCTTAATACAGTGGATGAGAAAAAAGTCTGTAGACCGAGAGGTGCACAATCTCAAAAATACCCGAGACCACTGTTCATCAACAACTCACTATTTACTGAAGCTGAAGTTAATTCTGTACAGTTAAGACTTAATTTTTCATTATAATATTTTAAGATGAAGGGGATTAAAATTCTCTATTGCAAACTATGTATTTTTCCTTACTCAAGCAAAAAAAGTGCTGATTATGTTACTCCCCTGATAACACAGTAAAATCTCAAACATGCAATATATTCTATCTTATAGATCATTAATTTCAAATACATATTTCTAGGTGCACAATTCTTTTCACAGTTCCTCCTTCAAGTAAAGAACACGTTACTGACATATTAAGTCATACAACTTCTAATCTGTAATTTACTTGAAACCTTCTACATATTCCGTTCATGAAACCAATCATTCACCTGGTATCTCTGACTTCACCTTCTCTCCTTACACATCTTTGGAACATACCTTGCATCACCTATCACCTCACCAGTTACAGATCTTACACAAATTAAAACCAATACAAAAACTGGTGAAACGCTTTCCAGCTGTCTACCGACTGTCAATATGTGAATTGCTTTTTATATAAGACAGTGCTTAAAGTCACAGGTTCACTAGGCTTGTTATCCAAAGAGAAGTAAACACCAATAAACTCTTGCTTTACAGCTTAAGTGTGAAACTGTTCAGTGTGTTGTGTGTTCCCAGGGGAATATTGACAGTAAATGTAGGAACAGATGAGCAGAATGTACTGAGTTGGTACATTTTGAATGGAGATCAGGTAAAGGGACACGTGTGCCTTTAGACTATTGCCAGTGCCTGGTAAAACGGCCCAAATGAACAGAAATAATTTGGTATAAAAGCTGCATCTAATCAATGAAATATCAGTAAGGATGGTTACACGCTCATCTTGGAAAATCATAGTATTTTTGCTGAGTTCCAACAAGTGATTCAAAATCTTCCCGTACCTGAAATTTTGGTGTGAAATTCCTGCTTCTTCACAAAAAATATATTCACGGGTTTATCTTACCAAGATTATTTACACGTTTAAGTGGAATCCTCTCTGTCACCAAAACTTCAGTGTTCCCTAAATAATGTGTCTAAATGACAAGATTGAAATGTAATCATAAACTCACTGTATTTTCTGGTCAGCCTTCAAACATCATCAATTCAAATACCAAAAGAGTGATGCCAAGCCAACCCAGCCACAAGAACTGATTGTCGGAAAGTCTCAAATATTTTACCCCTGAGGCACATCCTGCCACTGGACAACAAACAGGGAGTAGTTGCGTATGGATCCTTCCCAACTACCCCACAAACTGTCGAAGTTAAGCAAAAGAAGATGGGCCCATAATTTTATTCCTTGAATGAACAACTATTGGCAATCTTGAGCTCTTCTAAACTGCTCTTTCTGAGCTTTTGCATCTACCTCGTGAAGTCATCAGCTAACACAAAGACTGTGAGCAACTGAGGGAGGGTAACTGCTCTCGACACAAAATTTGGAGCACCGAAGTCTCATACAAATAAATACAAAAATGCTCTGTTGGATGTAGGTATTTAAAAGACCTGTTCTAATATATTCTCTTTATTTAACTGAAAAACAGTGCCTATCAGATCAGTGGTTTGTACCATGACAACTACAGAAAACCACCATATGGTACAACTGTGACGTGAAATGACAGTGACTATATTTACATTGCACTAATGTCCAGAAATACTATTCACAGATGAAGGAATTATTATTTTTTAGGCCCCAAATTAGATTTCCTAGTGCAGTCTTCTGGAGAAACCCAAGCTCACCCAGTGTTCTTAACTCTTTAATACCACTAACAACACTGGTCCTCCCAGTGTAGGCTTAACCATTTTAACTGGTACGACCACCAGCAGGTTGGGTGGCACTTACAGAAATGGGATCAGAGTCTCCCAACTGCTAACCTAGACTTGTCCAGCTATCCTGATTTTCTAGTCAGGGACAACGTTGCTTAAATAACTTGGTGTAGGAGTTCATAATGCTTGAATGAGAAATACTGTAAATGTGGCAGTAGAAGCTGTCAGCAACTATCCAATTAATTTACATTTATTTGTGCAAATTTTTAGTGAATTAAAAAGCTGTAAAACTATAATATGAAAATTTTAACATAATCAATAAATGGAGGAATATTTCTAATAGACTGAAACAGGTTTTTGAAAACCGGGATCGAATTTGGGAAATACGTTATGAATGTCTAAAAAGAAAGGGTAGCAAGTACTGTATTGTCATCTGAGTTCAAAGTACTTTTATAAATCTTAAAGCTCAATCTCTCAGTGAGGCAAAGAACCTTCCCCTTTGAGCAAACCTACATAGTCACCATTCCAACGCCCCAAAAACTATCGGCTGAGACATGAGTGAAGGCGCAAACAGAAAGCAGACGTGGCTGTTTACAGCAGGGCCAACAGGCAGATCCCTTCTCCGGCACCGTGAGGCCAGTGACAGCAAGGAGCTCACTCGAACATACATTATTATTTAGTAATACAAGAGGCAGAGGGTAAAGGTAAAAGGAGGAGGGAAAGGGGAATGAGAGTATAAGTAATACCATGGGAAGATGAAATGCTGCCCCAGAAAAGACTGCTGACGCTGCACTAGGTGCTGTTACTGTGGTAACCGATGATTAAAAATGATGGGAAAAAAGTCTGGAGAACATGGCAAAGAGAAGGTGCTTTCTTTTAATCTGCGAGGGCTTCTTGTGCTGTGTTTCAGGAAGCGGTGTTCAAGGGCATGACAAAGCCTCGCTTTCTGTGGCTGCTAGGCTGCTGTCAGGGAGCTGGGGTCTGCCCCTTGACAGAAACAATTACTGAGGAGCAAAGCCTGGCAAAGCAAGCAGTGCTGTGATTGATAATCTGGGTGGATTACAGGCCTTCAACAAAAGCCACGATGCTTAAATTTGACAGCTGGCAATGCTTGATGAGAGCCAATTAGTGGATATATATTCACTCCAGCCAGAAGTTTCTTCTGTTTCTAGTCCAATAGCTTCTTGAATAGAAAGCGTATAGCGTGCTTCCCCCCACTTCTGCCTGCTCACATGTATGCCAGCTACACTGTCAGTACAGCTAAGAAAATACTACAAAAACTACATATTTTGGCATCTTTGTATATTAATACCAGTAAATTAAAATTTTGTAAAGTTGCATTTGACCCTACAGAGAGTGGTGGTACAAAAACCTAAAAAAGTGACTTTACAGCGACTCTACATACCATGCAGTGGGTAAATGAGGCTGTAACTGCACTATTTTGGTACCAAGTCCACTGCAAGCGACTTTAGTTCCCAAAATGATTTGCTATTCCTTGAAAATTTCCTGGCAAAGTACATTAATCTGTCAGATGCTGTTTTGAATAGGTTAATCTGGCATTCAGAGAACACCAGAATTCACAGAGTACCTTCTGTTCTGCCCGATACATGCAGGAAGCTCTGACATGCAAGTGCTCTTCAAACTCGTCTGTCTGTTCTTAACTTTCTTATCACATTGGTTTTCTTTCCCCACTTTTGCATCTATTTCCACTCTTGCTAGTACTTGCGGGTACTGTGATGAAGAGATGAATAAACAAAGATGGATCCAAGTGCCCTGAATCTCATCACTTGTTTCAAATGTTAACTTTTACATTCTTTCCTGGGCTATAAAGAAGCCAACATCACCACACTCTGACAACTTAAATACGTCTTCCTAGACTTCCTAAGCCCCCTTCCGACAACGGTTTGAGAGGTACTTTCACTCATCAAGCTTCAGTGGGCACCATCGCACTGCTGGGTCCTCTCAGATGCTCTTGGAGAACAATGGTAGTTCTGTCAGAGAAACAGCACTACATTTAGCAATTACCTGCGGTGATTGTATCCATGTCACCTGAAGAATAATTTGTTTTGCAAGTAGGGTAATCACGCTCATTAGACATGTTTTCAAGTAAGGGCAGCTAAGGCAAAGCAGAGAGTGACTGCACGCCTCGGAGAATCTGTATTATTTCATCAGGCAGGATGGTAATAAAAACTGCCAGAAGTGTGGTCACGGTGATACAGGTCCCCGGCAGTAAGAGGAAAACACTGCCTGACAGTCTCCTTTGACCTGTTTTACATTCTCCTGTTACAAAGAGAAATGACTCCAACCCCTGGAACTTCACTTTGGAAAAGTTCACAGCAGAGGAGGGTCAGGTGTCAGTGTGCAGGGTTTCCAGGGAAACAAGTAACAGTGGAAACTAGTATTTTCGGGAGGGGGGAAGCTATTCTGGAATCTAAAATTCTTTCCTTTTCCTTATGATCCCACGAACCACATTTACTTGAGAAACAAATCTTTGCAGTACCTTGGCCTCATAAGGGAAGTCAGCCAAAATCTTTGCAGGGAAGAAGCACAAAGTAGCACAGAGAAAACAGCTTTGGGACTTGCACGGCTAGATGAAATATATATTAAATACTGCATAAATGCTAACTATTAATACTATTAGTCATGGCCAAATAATTCCTCTCAATTTATGGGAATGGCAAATAACAGCCCCTCAATTCATGCTGGCCCACAGAGGAAGGAACGATCATGATGAGGAGGCAGAAGTAGAAGGGAGTGACAGGTATTAAAGATTCCCCTGAATCGCAATGACTATATAAGTCATACTTTCAATAGCATGAGGTTTCTTATCTCCCTTCACTAAAACAGAAAGGAGTTCTTTTCACTAAGTACACTAAGTACAAGCGAACAGCAGGAGTGTATCTGGCAAGAAACAGCAGGGGTGTATCTGGCAAGAACAGGAAAGGCAAGGGACCGTATGACATGGAAGTATTAAGGGAGAAAAAGTAGACATTACAGATGTACATTAGAATGAAGAGGAAGCTGAAGACAAAGGTTGATCTTCTACTCAGTCAAAAGTGAAAGCCATCAAAAAGTAAAGCCAAGAAGCCCAAAGTGCTCATGCCTTTTCTGTGTCAATCTTCACTAAAAACTGTACTCAGGTGACTAACAAAATTTATTTCAGTACTCGGAGAATATAATTTTAGGCCAGAAAAGGAAAAGAACAAATGAGATGGTACTCAAAAAAACCCAGATGTCTTCAAATCTGTTAGCTCTGACTACACTGGAAAAGAGTTTATCTACTATAACGAAAGCTATTAATGACCACTATTGGGAACCTGTGGGAACTGGTGAGGTTTTGGAAGACTCCATTAAGCTTTCTGACACTGTCTCACATGACATGCTCATGAACAAGTTCAGCTAAGGAAAGGCCTCATTTTGAGCTTTGTCCAGTTTTGTATGCTACACTTGGAGAAAGAAAAAGACAAATCAAATTAAGAACAAACAATGGGAATGATCAGATATCTAGGAAATAAGACACATGAAAACTGAAAGAATTGAGACTGCTTGCTTTAGACAAAAACACAGATGAGATATTGTCATAAACCAAAAGGGCTCCTAAAAGTGCCAATATATAGTCTTTTTTTTCTATGCCCATAACAGGTAGAAAAAGCAGTAATGAGCTTTAATTGCAGCAACAAGATTACAGATGCGTAATGACATTATAAAGACAGACAAGCCATAGAAAAGACTTCCCAAGACTGAAGGTCTCCTTCACTAGTAGTCTTTAAGAAGAGATTACAGGTATAACTGGTTCTGCTTTGAAGTGAGATAAATTTTCTACACTTAAAAGATAAAAATGTGGGTACAAAACTATTTGGGAAATTATACTCCATAGTAGTTATCAACTGTTAACTAAAAATACAGATGAATAAATACAGTGGGTTATACAGAGCTCTGTGTTGAGTCCAGTACTATTCAGTATCTTTCACTAACAATCTGTGTGACAGAAGAAAATTATGAAATATGTGGATAAAGCCTAGCTGGGTGGTTCTGCGAGCATGCTAAAGTATAGGATCAAAACACAACATGCTCTTAAAGGACTGAGGAACTGATCTGAAAAATACTTTTATTTAGGAAAAGGCAGCATAATAAAAACGTACCCAGCATTAACCTAGCCTGGAGTCACACCATTTAAAATAAAAATTTTGAGATCCCATCACCAATAACACCGAATCAAGCTAGCTCCTGGTAACTTCTGCTACAGTATATTAAAAAAGAATTGGGAATAATTATGAAACATTATATAATAATACAAGTAAATACAGTGATTTACAAACAATTCAACAGAATAATACTCCAAGCTTTCAGAAAACAGACACTGATACAGTTCAGAGCCTCCTAAAACTTTCGCCACTATTACTTAACATTTATGGCACAGCAGTGCCTAAAGATGTTGGTCAAGTCGGACCCCCACTGTGCTAGACACTGTACAAACACAGAAAATGACAATCTTTGCTCCAAACAGCTCCTAGTAGAAAACCCCAAGCGTTTAAGACTGAAAGCCCGCAGACATGAAAACCTCAGCCCATTCCAATACGCCCTCCCTTTACAACTCAAAGCTGCAGAGTAGTGGTGTGGCCCTTTACAATAAATATATCCTGATCGTTACAACTTAGCTTGACAAGGAAAGAAATAAATGGCAAACGGGCTACTCTCTAACAGATGAGCGGTGGATGTGCTGCCACAAAGCAGGACAAAGCTCCTTGGGTGCCCCGTCAATTCCAGTGTGACACACATTGTGGGGGCTTCTGTACAACATATAATCCGAGCACGCTGGCTGGCGCTCGCCAGGCTACATCTGGACTTCGTTAGACAGCCCTCAGCTCTGTTTTCTTGCATCAGCCCCGGCCCCCTCTGGTGAAGCAGCCTCCCAACCACCACTTCTCCATGAACTGCTCATGGAGACAAAGTACTCTGCGAGGAAGTAAATTGGGATCACGTTAGTTGGTGACCTTCACCCTTCAATTGGCCTACCTTTCTGATGACAGAGGAAATCCCTCATACAAACTGACAACCAATATGAAACAGACAGCTCCGTTTACGGGGAAACCCTGGTCAATGCCGAATGCCTCATTAGGAAATGGTCTCTATATTGAGGCAAGTTCCTGCAATTCAGAGCCTAGAAACTCTAAATTAAAACAACATTGATGCCATATCCTCTTTCCAAAATGCCTCTCTTCATTCAGACTTTAATACACATACATAAAGAAATTAAAGAACCAAAATGTCTTTGGCAGGACTCCTTCCCTCTCTTTCACAGTAATACCCTTCCTGTGCGAGCAACCAGGAACGTGACAGTGTTAGGAAGGAAGAAAGGAGAGTTATGGCAAGGAACAACCACAGAGTCCTCCAGTACAGCCTTTTCTTGACGAATCTATGTGTCTTCACTAATATTTTTTAAAAAATAAAAATCACTTGAAATTGCATGGCTGAAGAAGTTGGCTTTTTTTTTTTTTTAAAAAAAAAAAGAAGTAAATGGAGGCTCATCAGTAGAATGAGTTTTGGTTTGGGGAGACAGTTGTACCTTTCTACACACTAAGAAAGGTCAATTAACACTAGCTATTATAGCAACTCAATGATAACCACCACAAGCAAGGAAGAGGCATAATCTGAATCCTATTGTACACACTTAGATCCATTCACACTCACTATTGTGGCATAGTCAGAAAATTGCTTTCCTAAAGTGTTATCTCTCTCAGAAGCTCTTTCCAGCTTGCAGTGAGATTCAATAAACAGGCCTATGGTACCTACCACAGCATGCATAACTCTTCACACAAACCACACCCTTCCGATATTGCTCAGCGTTTCTATTTGCATCCTATGTATGTGGAAACGGGAATCTTTTAGTCAGCTGTGCCGGACAGCCAACTGAAAGAGATGCTTTCCCACCACAAGGTCTAAGTATTTCCTAGAAATGGGATGGACTGAAATACCAACTACTTATATCAGGCAGCTAAACAGCTCTGAAACAATGCTAAAGGTAGAAGGAAGGAATTACTGAGGTCAGGATGCCAGCTCTGAATCTGAAGGGCTGAACAAACTTTTTAGGTTCCAGAACTGCTTTTCAAAGTCTTCCAGAAGATCTTGAGTAACTGGCATCACCTGTCTTTCTTGAACAGCTGTGTCCAATACGTCTGCAAGTCCAAAAGATTTTTCATTCATAATTTCTGCAGGTAAATTCAGGAACTGTAGCTAAACTTCTAGGAAGTTTCTGAAATGCTATATAATCCCATGGAACTGCTAACACAGATGAACTTTTGTTCTCAAGAATCAGAAAAGGGTCTGTGTAGAGAAAGCCTAAACTGATGAAGAAGCATAGTAGTTTTGTCAGAAAATATGAAGCTGGTGACCTGTAATAACTGAAGAAGACCACAAGGGCCAAGTACACAGGTTATTTGCAACGCATGTGGAAAAATGAGATTCTCTTTGACTATATCAGTAATGAGAATCCTGTAAAATCTCATAGCCTTCTCTTCTAACCCATGTCCTACTTTTGGAGCTGACAAAGTTGGTATGATTTGAATTGATGACCTCAATGCAGAAAAAGTACATACTAAAACTATTGGTATTGAAAAAACAAATGCCATGTCAGATCCTCTGCAACTCACAGAAGTGGTGAGTCTTACTATCCCATGATAAGTAACTTTGTAAATACATTTTCTTTCAACAGTATTGAAGTCTACACACAAAAAAAGATCAAAAATGTAGGATAGATTTTAGAGAGAATGTGTCAAATCTTTGTTAGGTCAAATTAAGTATCTCTCAGGTATGGCTTAAATATAGTTTACATTGTTTATATGTAAACACATATTCTGCCTTGAGGATGGGAATGCACTGGAGAATAACTTGCAGCCCCATTACCTGTGATTTTGTATTTGTATTTATACTACTCATACCACAGATATATCGAGAAGATTACTTTCTACTTCCTTAATTTTTTTTTTTTTAAGACTACAATCTTAAACAATGACAAGTCTTTATAGCTGATGGCAGTTTTGGAACCAGAAACTTCAAAGGCATTTGGATATTCCAATGAATTTTTTGAAAAAGGACTATTGCTCAAAAATTTGTCTCAGAATTTGTCTCACTTCATAGCAAGAACAACATCAAATTAATCTCCTTGGCAATTTTAGTTTATTTGGTAAATTATGTATCTCATACCTATGCAGAAAAGCACTTTGAATGGGCATCCTTCAGGGAAACAGCCATGTCTTTTTAGGAACAGCATATGATATTGTATGACTTATCAGCACTAGAAACTAATGATATGAACTACAATGGTACAAAATCACCTAACTGAAACCTAAGTCATTACAGATAATCAACCCTAATACATAAATATACATAAATTCTCAGTAGGAAAAAAAACCACCATAAAAACCTAAAGATTGTTCCATCTACCCACAAAGAATAATCAGAAGGAAATTGGGAAGGGCAAGGCACATGAAAGTGCTCGAATTTAAACTTAGGACAACGAGAACTGACAATAAAGTTCCAGTTTCTCTTGGAATGAGTGGTAACATACATTAAGGCTGCAACAGCTACAGACAATTACATGAAGAAATAAAGTACTGTACATTGCTGTGACCACTTCTGAATCCTGTTCTAGTAGGATTGTCTGGCTGACAAGTGAAAGTAATTACAACTGTTGCTCAAAAGTAAATAATACAGGACTGTAAACTACACTTCCTGCTCATTTTGAAGCTGGTATAACAATCAAAATTACTGTTCTTACATTAAACCTCAATTGTTATCTTAAAAATACATGTCCAGTAACCTACTTGTGTTTCCTAAGGAAGAAGCAGAGAAAAATCCCTTATGAGAAAGCAGACTTGGTTTTGTCTTACTGTCTTTGACAGCAACAGAAATCATCTGGTTGACAGATGAAATGTTGCCCATAAAACTGTATGAAAATGTAATCAGTGGCACTGAAGAAGTCGATACTGGATTGGCAGCAGCATATGTGCTATTACAGGGAACATGGCAAGGGAATAACTCAGAAAAAACCACCAGAAGCGCTGAACTGAAAAATCTACACGTATTTTTCAGATCCTAAACATCTTACTGCCAAGGACACCTTTTGCTTCCTCCATGTTTTATTGGCAATGTATTTTTCACATTGCATTCAATACCAAAGCACAATATTAAACGCTTGAATAGAAACATACTTCTCATTGTTGTGCCAACACAAAAAGATCTTAGAAATGGGAAAGGCCAGATATAGGAAAGGACCAATCTTCTCACAAGCACAAGACTTCCCAAATTCCACTCTAGCAGCTGGCATTCCCATATGGTGCTCCTGTTGCAGATTAGAAACCAGAGTAGAGACTGTGTGGGGTAACACATTCATATTCGAGCTTTACAGCAGGGAGAATTTTCTTTCATGTATGCTTCTTCCCCAACAAGGCAAATACAGGCCACCGAAAGAAGTATCACTACTCTTCACTACTCTTCCCTGAATCTGTGGTTATTTGTGCCTGTGGAAGATAATAACCACCGTCCTTTTTGTTCACAGTTTCCTACACATTCTATCCCACATTTATTACCCAGACAGCAACACAGAGAAACTTCCCTCAACATTGAGACTTTTTTCCCCACCATGTTTTGCAGGCTTCATGACCGGTAGCTAATTTGAAATCATTATTTCTGCATTTTCTAACCCAACATATGACGGCGTTATACATTATTAGTTCTATAAATCAAGATAATAATCTCACATGAGATTATTAACTGGTTTCTTTCCTAGCCCTCCTCTACCCACCTGCTGCTTGAGCTGTTGCACAAGACGGTCCTTCTCTCGTTTCAGTGCAGCCACTTCATCTTGGGTCTTCTTCTTAGAGGATGAAAGTTCTAGCAGAGCAATATTGGCATCTTTTTCACTAATTGCAGCAAGAAGGGCTTCTTGTCTGAAAAAAACCATATAAATACATTATTATCCTGCAAAACTTAGAGTAAGCCCCTACAAAGAGTTGAACATACCATACATGCTGGGGCAGCGTGCAACTCTGAAGAACAGTAATAAGTATGTTTGTCATGGTTATACACCCGTTGGTGAAGCAGAAAGTCAAGACCCACCCAACTCCCCTAAATGACTCTGCTGATACAAAATTATTGCTTACAGGATAAGAAAAACACATAATACTGTTATTATTCTGCACTCAGCCTCTCAGTTTTTAATAACTATCATTTATTATTACTTTGGCAGAACATTTTCATTCTTCATAATGTTCTAAACATTTCCAGAACAGATTTTGAGAATATATGCACAAATACTGGACTAACCATGAGACTTCTGTGTTAAATTATATTAGGTTATACTGCCTAATCATGCAGCTATTTTAGAAGGAAGGTGGCATGGGACAAGCTTACTGAAATCACTTGAACAATACAGTGTGTCACCAGAAGGAAATGATGACACAGACACTTTTGTGCTACATGACAGATGTTGAAATAGATGCCTTCAAGGATGCTTGAGCTATTCTTTGACTTTTCTTCTGAGTAACCAATATAATGAGCTTGTTGGATGCGTGTCCTGAGTACTTAAGACAAAGGTAGGCCTGCCATCATCACAAACCTTTTGCAGCCTTGCAGAAATGGTGTAAGCAAGAACATTCTGTAGCAAGATCTTGAGCCTCGAGCACTATAATAACTAGATGCAGAAACACAATCTTGCCATACTCTTTCTCAACAGCAAAAATCCCTTACAAAGAGAGTTCACAAACATTTTCTAGATACTAGGAAGACAGGAGACAAAGACAATAGCTCTAATCATAAAACAGCCATTCTCAAATGAACTCAAATGATTGCTCTATGCCAGGGAAAACAACTATTTCTGTCCTTTGACCTTAATTCTCACCCGTAGCTGGTGCGGCCAAATCAGAATGTGCAACAGGACATAAAAGAAAACTTTGGCCTTATTGTCCAATGAGGGTGGCTTGTCCCATCTCTCATCTCCTTGCAAAGAAAGGATAAACTGAGATCCTATTCATTTGTGGCTGTATGAAAGACAGCACGATGCAGGAGTGATGATGAAAAACAAACTTTGACTACTACGTTTCCTATCTACCTTTCATCTAAAAATTTAGTTGCAAATGCAGTTAAAGTAGTAAAAATTCCAATTTCCCAAATAATCCAAATGTTTACCTGCTCTAATTTATAAAAGTAAGCATGTTAATATTGGTAATGCCAGATAATGTTTTTTTAAAAGTAATCAAATGTGTTAAAACTATTCTACTAATCATGCCAATAGCAATGATTATGCTAATAAGATTGCTGTAACCCTTGTCTTTTATTAAAGATGTAAGAA
>VZSC01018404.1:416978-456103 GCA_013398225.1 Steatornis caripensis | reverse complement strand
TACCCTTCCCCCCCCCCCCTTATTTGGGATGCGAAGACCTCATAGTTTTGGACTTTTGATTTAAATAAATTCCCTGCTTCTTCTACACTCAAATCTCAGAGTCCTTCTGTCCAATTTACTTGCTACCTAATATTCTTAATTTTTCAGTTTACTACTTTGAAACTGAAAACTTTATTTGTTTAGCATAGGTTTTTTTATTTAAATAATACTCAATTCGTGGTCAGTACAGCTGAAGTTGGGTTTGGTGATAATTTCTTTTCTAGTATCATCAACACTTATTATGATCTTGAAGTCTTAAACCAACATTACTTCTCAGTGATCTAGTAAATACTGAGTAAAGATGTCCAGCAGTTTCTCTGACTTGTATCCAATAAACAGATATCTCCCACAAAACCATGCTTCTCCATTGTTATTTACATCTATCACAACTCTACACCTAAAATCCATAGCATGCTACCGTCCACCCTCTTTGGATAACTCCTTTTCTGGTCCTTACATTATTTTGACTCGAAGTAATGCTATTTCATTCATGCTATCACTTTATTTCCTCAGAATCTCCAGTACCATTAACATACACCACCTGTACTTTTGTTTCTAGCTTTCCTGAACAGCTTGCACTCACATGACAGCAGTGACTATTATTCTATTTCCCATTAACTGCTATTAACTGCTAACTTGTGACATCTGGTTTCATGTTGCATACCAGATGTGTAGAGCTACTTAATTTTGTTGTTCTTCTACAAACATTTAAATTTTCCTCTGCGTTTCAACTAATTTTCTTGCTAGAGCCACAGACTGCTTTCATTACTTATTGTCTATCTGACTACCAACCTGGACGCATCTCGCCTAACTTCCTCCTCCCTCTTCTCTGAGGATTCTTTTGTACGATTGTGCAAACCTCTCTCCCAGAACCACCTTGTCTGATTTCTAAAAAGATAAATTTCCTATAAGGCCAGACACAGTATATGGGACTGCTTACGTTAACACTGCAAAGGATGTTTTAGCATTTGGTGGCAGGAACAACAGCAGCAGTGATGCTGACATCTGTTCCATCCTAATCCTAATGCTTACTACTTGCATTTCAGTCTTTTCTGGTTGCTGCTGCTGCTGCCCAGGAGATGGATTGGAAAGGGAACACAAGAAATGCCAAGTGTCTGGCTAAGGCCAGGAATAGCAGCATCAGGGAAAAGAGGATGGAAGCAGTTTCATTCAGCACTGAGGCATCACTTTGCCTCCTACTCCTGGTAGCTTCAATGACAGCTGCTTAAAGTAGTGCCGAAACAGTGTTCCTAAGCAAACAGAAGTTGTTGAAAGGGTTGAGGACAGGAATGGAGCCAGTGTCAGGGGCTATGGATAAAATTTGGACATATTTAGTTCCATAATTGCAGCAGAAAGGCCCTGAGAGGCTTAATTTCATTTCCTTTTTCAGATCTGAGTCTGAAAGTAGGTGTAGCTCCTTGCAGTCTCTTAGTGCAGTAGATCTGTTTGAATTGGCACTACAGTATATTCTGATGAGCTCTGAAGATAAACAACTTTCCAGATGCTTAAAGCAACTGATATTCTATAGTAAGTAGGGAGCATCCTACTGTCTTCTTTTCTGTTTTTATCTCTATCCCATCTCTGTTCTTCAAGAGAAGAAACTAGAGCTGCATGCTGTAAAAACAGTTTAGGAGAACTGAGCATGTGTACTCTGCTCCAGAACGAGCACTGTTAAGCCTGGTCTAAACCATGGAAACAGACCCTTGGCAACCCTTTATTATCAGATCCCCACTAAACATGACACATTCTGTCATACGAAACCTTTTTTCAGGTACAGATTTAAGGAGTTTTACAAAAAAAGTAATGAAGCTCAACAATCTCAAAGTAAGCTGTTATTGTCTATGTTCTGTAACGAGACTCAAGGTACGTGAACCTTAAACAACACGCTAAAACTGACGGAGCAAGTCATTCATACGTGAGGGAACTGAAAAAACCTCATTTTAGCACATTCCAGCTACCACCATCTTTTCAGTTGAACACATTTCAAGCTGTGTTTATCCTTTAGTTTAAATGAAACTCCCATGAAAATTGCCTTATTGAGGAAAAATTATCACATGTGAATTTACGGATATAACTCTAGCACCTCAGAAAAAGTAAAAACCCTCCAATTTCAAATGAAGTAGAAGACGCAAACTTAAACCAGCCTGTATGATCACATAGAGACTGGCTCTCATGAAAATCTGTCACCACTACAGATAGATGGAAAGTTCCCATACCTTCTAGTAAGTAACCTCTTGCTTGTTTTGATACAGTTGCCCTTTCATTGGTTGTACCATTGCTAAGAAGTATAATTTGGCATCTACTTAGAAATTGGGGCTTGCGACTAGGCTAATTCCTTGAAACAAAATGTCCTGCTAAATTTCAAGATGTTTAAGTTTTATTTACTTTAGGGAAAAATTGTGCATATTTTCCAAGGCTGATTTCAGGACGAGAAGGTTAGGCAGAAATTTGAGCATGTTGCACGGAAAAGGACTGCTTTACAGGTTACAGATTCTTCATTCGAAGAGTATTATTTAAAAACTATTAGAGGAAAACGGCACTTTCTATCAGTTCCCTATAATGTCTAAACTATTTAAAACAACTAGATTAAAAGAGGCAAATTCATGGCAAGAATACACAGTGGAGATTTACACTTAGCTGTATGAAGATTCACAGGGGATAAGGGCAGAAAATAACTGAGAGGCTGGGGGAACATAAAAGGATTGGACAACTTTTAATCCTGAAAGTATCCTTAAAAATTTGGTATGTTGCGCAACATCAGGAAAAATTTTGAGTATTTTCTGAAGTGCATGGACCAAAGAATTTACAGGAAAATATAAGGATGCTTCATGGAGAATAAATATTTTAAAAACAGACATGGAAAGACCAGAAGAAAGAAAAGTGTTAGATTTTTAAAACTAACAACTGCTAACTGCAAAAGACGTAAACAAACACAGTCAATTGAAATAGAAACATGGCTCAGAGGAACCGAGAGCCAGGAGCTATTCTTTATGCCTGTTGGTTGTCATTTGACCAAGGGCAGATCGTTTAACTACATCTGTAAATACAAATACCACTGTTTACTTAAGAGAATAATTGTACGAGTACATCTGGCAAAGTCTGTAAAAGAGTGACATCCTGAGCTGAAAACAGTCAGGTTTCTTCTTTTTTTTTAATGTATCGTTAGCTTAAAGGAAAAAGGGGATTACCAAAATCTTGCAAGCTTCAAGCTGCCTTATTTTTGCTAAGAGCATCATGATTGCACTGAGATTTTCACTTCTTCACACAAGAAACTCGAGGAGCTACAAGGCCGCAAAATGACCACGGAAACACCTGAGAAGCAAGAGGGTTCCTCTACCACCAAATCCCAAGCTGACACACAGCAGAGAGCTCTTGGGCAAGACAAGCGAAACCGCCAGCTCCGAGCAAACCTGCGTTCATCGATTTATGGCAGCCTCCCAGCTACAGGCCCATCTGGGCTGGAGGGCTGGGAAGACCATGCGCCGGTTACATTTTTGCCATTCCTGCTGCGGTATGGCGTGAATAAATCACAGGGCTGAGGTCAGAACAGCCAGCCCATAAAGTGATTCATGGGCCCAGCAGCACATTCCCCCAGGACTATGTACTTTATTACAGTAAACCTCAGAACAAGATACAATTTCCTGTCTCAAGGAGCAGCCTTTAAATCAGGACACCTGGACAGCCTTGCAACCACTTACAGAAACAACGGGTCTCAGCCCCACCGCTGCCTCTCCTTGCCGGCCCGCACTGCCCCAGGCCGCTGCTTTTAACGCTAAATACCACCTTTAGAAACGGCCTCCTTCTGCAACAGATTACTGTGGTGACATGACCGTGGAGTCAATGTACTGATAGAATCCTATTCTTCAGCCATAGCTCCCCACCCAAGAAATAAATAGCCTCCATCTGTTGTTTTGCATTCCATTTTGGCTTTTAGGTCTCTTCTGCACTGTAAAAATCCAACCCAAAATGTTGCCAAAAGGCAACAAAGGAGCTGAAAGGTTTCTTTTGATTGGTTTCTCTGTAAGCAAGCAGATCCTTCACTGAGAAGGGTTTTTTTTTTGCAAGATGAAGAACCTGCTGTGCAATTTCGGTTGTAATGTGGATGTTCTCACTGTGATCAAGGACTCTGATCTGAGTTTTGGGTTTGGCACCTGGAAAGAAAGTGAGGTGGTGACAGAGATGACGGTATTATTGTTAGACTCCTGAAAGCTCTCGCTCTCAGCTAAGAGTAATGTTGCTCTTACTCTACAGGTTACGTTTTCAGAAGAAAGAACAGAAAACTCATTTTAAGCCATGAAACATAGTGGTGGGGGTATTTTCTGCTCTAAATATTCCGGGGAGCCTTATCTCTAAATCACGTAGGCCTTCTGGACCGTAGAGGAGCAACCTGCCATGATGGCCTCGTATTCTAGTGGTCCCTCAGATAAAAGTGAGGCACGTGCTGCCTGTGCTTCTGCTGTTCTCCTTGGAAGCAACAGGACACTCTTCAAATGGAGGCTGCCCATGTTCACACAAAGTGGGACAGAAGAAAAACGTGCTTTGCCTCCTTCAGATCCAGAGTGCATCACCAGAATGAGAGTTTCACTCAGGTGTAATTTTTCAGTATGCATCATTCAACAATGAGGAGTATGAATAAAAAAAAAGGAAGGAAGCTTCTCCTCAAGCATTTATTGGCAAAAGGCAAGACTTTCCTATGGCTTTGCTGACAGTAAGTCATTCTGTACAATCACCCTGCAAATAGTGGAAGAGATTCTGATTATTTTCACTTCTTCAAAGTTCTGTCAAATCTTAAAATTAGACATAACAAGGTAACATGTCCCTGGGAAGTTGCTTCATGGAAAACACAGCTAGGAATAAGAAGCTTACACATACTGAGACACACCTGAAAGACTGTAAGACTTTCAGAGGACAAGAATACAAGAGAAAGCAATAGAAGAGGGGAAGTTTTGGGGAAATTTAGGGGAGAATTCATCAAACACTACAAGTTAAGAATGTTATTGAACTGGTCAAAGTAAAAAAAAATCTAGATAAGGAAAGGGGAAAAGAGAAGGATTGATAAAACAGATGTTAAGTAATGCTAAACCTATCAGATTTATCCAGACCGAACTCTTCTGAAGCTATTCGTTTCATGATTACTTTTCCAACAAGCAAAAACAGTTGTGTGGAAAACTACTTCTTCCATCTGCTTCATTTATTTTGTTTTATCCTACTTAAAGGATCTCCTTTACTTTTGTGGATTGTTTCAGAGCTTACAGTAGGCAGAATCAAGGCTTATTCATTGATTTTATCCAGTCTGATTTCCTGTACAGAAAAAGTATTTACATTGTATCCAGTTGCTTCCATTGAAGCCAATAACTTATTCTGGGGAGGTGGGAAAAGGACATCCACTTGTGACTGAAAGCCACGAGGAACAGGCTGCTAGTCCTGTGACTTCGTCCCAGTGGTTAATAATTTTCGCTGTCAGAAAGTCATATGTCTTTCTAATCCTAATTTTTCTGTACTCATTTGCTAGATAATGATCCTTGTTTTGACTCTACTGGAATAAACAGGGTTTTAATAGCACTACTATTTCATTTTCTTGACATTAGAACTATACAGAGTATTGTGACAACGACCCTATATAATAGAAGTAAAATCTTCATTCTATTTGTACTCATTAATCCTACTTTTATGTAGCTAAAATCCTTCTGCTGCCAATGTCACACTGCTTTTTTCCATAACACCGCTACATCTTTACCAAGTCGTTCCTTTCAAAATAGCGTACAATAGTCTCCATATTGTTCTGATTTATATGCCTAATGTTCAGATGCACTTAGTGTAAATGAGTTCACATTAAGAAGCAATTTAAATTGCCTTACACGTCTGTTCTCACCATTAGGTAATGCTATGACATTTTATCACTTGCAAGTTCCATTGACTGTCATTTTACACTTACTTCCAGCTCACTAACAAAATGATTACTAGCATCAAGCCTAGTACCAAAATCTATGAAGCTCAAATTTAATTATCACTGTTCAGTTTTAATTGTAATTGGTAAATGCTGACAGATAATGCTCACTTTAACCATATTGCCTATACAGCGTTAATACATAATGTAGGGAAATGGTCATTTACAGAAGTCTAATTATATTTAATGCAAAAAGTTATTTCTCTTAAACAAGTTTTGTTGTTTTGGTTTTTTTTCAGTCAAACTCCGGAGATAATCCAGGAACCATATCACATTTTTTTCACATTACACATCTTACACAAATCAAGTTGACTGGTTTTAATTAAACGTCTAGTCTTTAATTTTTTACATTATCAGAATCTTTTATCAGCTTATTCATTACTGTGCTCACAAATTGTAACAGTTAATTCATAGCACGTTAGTTATCCTGCCCGCTATTCTGCAACACTTCCAGAACTTTCGCATTTCCATAACTTCTAGAATTTTACCAGAATTCCAACATTTATTAAACTTTAAACAAGCCAAAATTCCCTTCAGCCAATTTCTCTTAGTGTTCTTAGATACCAGAAATCTTGGAGTGGCACCTCCAACACATGTATAACATCTTCAGCAGTTTCTTATATTGAAAACAAAGAGCTTTATAGGACCACAGGACCTTTCTAAGAAGAGAGGTAAAAACATTTCTGTTCAATTCCTGTGTGATCCAAATGAATAATAAAGGATGCCACAAACCAATGAAATAATATTTTGGGCATACTGCAAATACCTCAAATGGCTTAATGAACTGAAAAAAAAAAAGCAGTAAATCTTTATTGACTTTGTTTTCCCAGTAATTCTAATTATGCTGGCTATTTTACTACCAACACAAACCAGCAAATTTTTATAATTGAACAGGTTTTTAATAATTTGAACGCTGACATGAAGAAAAAACAGTGGTTATTTCATCACCACAGTGAATACAAATGGTGGTCTCTCTGAAACCAAAGACAAGATTCCCATTGACTTCATATAGTAAGAGCTGTATTAAGGGACTGGATTTCCTCTGCTGTCTAAATGGCTTTAAATATTCATTACATATTGCTGAAAAACTTTCAGCATTCCATCTATCTACTGAAAAATACACATAAAGTCATATTTAATAAAAAAAACATTTTAAGGTTGCAAAATGAAACTTGTGGAGGTTGAGCAAGGTAATGATAACACTATCTACTTTTGGGGATGCTTTATGCTGTTTTAGCCTTTTATTAAATGAAAATATATATAGGTTTGACCAAAGAACCTATATGTCATTTCATCTTGAAAAGCTTATTTACCCATGACTAATACATTCAGGAACTACGGCAGGAGAGCACCTTAAGTTGCTTAGCAAAATCATCTTCAGATAAAACAGAAATAGCACCGTCAGATCCGTAAGAATTCTCCAGCTAATCATTTGCAGCAAAGTGCTTAACTATGACACAGAGAACGGCTTCAAGGGTGGAGTGAAAAAGTAAGTTTTGATTTTTAGGTTTTATCTAGAATATGTAATTCCCCAATCCTATTTTCAAAAACTCTGATGGGTAATGTTTTACTATTAACAAGATTTCAATGCAAAACAAAGTAGAGAAGGAAAAAGAAATACAAGCTATATTTTTTTTCTCCCTCATACCTCTTGCTTTTTTACTTACTGGTGTGATAGGGACAAAGGGAAGATACTGGTAACTAAGCAGAATAGATGGTGGAAATGAGAACGATCGCCTCTGTCCTCTCCACTTGATGGCAGTGGTCTATGTGAGCTTCTATTCAGATGTACCGATATCATACCTGTGTCAATCAAGACATCCATTCATGGTGTTGACCTGAGAGCCTGTTTGTGCAACAACTGCAAACATGCCAGAGATGCCATGAAAAGTCCAGTAATGTACCAAACTCTAGCTTTTCCCGGTGATTTTTTTAGGTTACAGCAAATACCAAGGGAACTTTTTTTCCTTCCCTCCAGAGGAGTATGTCCTATGAAAGCATTACCTGTGGCGTAGCGTGGTAATCAAAGTCTACCACAAGCCATGGTCAGGGGATTAACACCGCTAACTTTCATGTGGCCTGAGAGCCATTGCTGCGCTCCTAAGAGAGATCAGCGCCTTTTCATCTGGCTGCAAAGGGAACAGTGTGTTCAGAGATGTATGAAAGCCTCTCTTCCCCGTCAAGACACTGACAGAGAGATGCCAGTGCATGCTCATAGCAGAGGTCACTCTAAGGGGAGGAAAGCAATAAGAACGTGACTGGAACAGACACCTTCACAGAAAAGTCAGTCATTTATGTTTTCAGTCTTGTACACCTCACTGCAAAAGATTTTGAAGTAGTTCATTTAAAAATAGAGCAGGGAGTCTGCTCTTGAAGCAGAAATAAAATACAGACACTAAATATAACCTATTCCAGCCTACAGAAAATACTGCTGAGAGTAATGGCCCAAAAGACTCTCTGGGAAAAAGAATGGTTTAGAACAAGAAGGCTATCATGCTGTAACAGCTTTCCAACATTAAAGTTAATGGCAGTTTTTCATTAATACGGCTAGTCAATATGATTTTGTTTAAATTAGCATTTTACCATTTTTTGATGTCTCGAGTTAGCTACCTAATTATGGACATCTTTTCCTTTTCCTCTAGCAGAGACTACTGAAAAGAGTGGAAGAATGCTACCTTCAGGAGAATGTTTAGTTTCTATTAAAACCTTTCTGAGTAGGGAGTGATGTAAGCATAAACCAAAGCAGTGGAAGAAAAAAATGGCAGCTGAGAAGAGATCCCAGGTTCTCCAAGAAACACTCGAATGGGTAGCAGAAGACCGCACGACCCCAGACAGTACATTGCTTCCGCTCAAAAAAAAAAAAAAAAGCAATTTAGAACCAATGAGGAATTTAACCATGAGAAAGAAGATCAGACAATTTGCCTCCCCAAAGGACACAGACAAAAGCTGTGTTTATATTAATTGACATCCTGTCCTTACTTTTCCATGCAGTTGAGTCACTTCAAGCCCTCATACATCCTGCGGAGTTCTCACAATCATGAGAAAACAAATTCAAACCCAACAATGTAAAATGAGTGTGTATGACACCCACCCACAAATATATGGGATTTCAAACAAGCTGAATAAGGCAGTATCTGAATAAGACAGTAACTCTCTGTAATTCTAAATAGCATTTTCTTACAAAGCCTGAAAACTTTTTCAGATTCGGGACAGGTAAAGACAGACCGTTCATGCTACTCGGTAATTTTGGAAGGGGAGGGTGTTGGTAGAGAAGAAGGGGGGTTTTCAGTGCAATTTGCTCACAAAGCTTGTTTGCACAGGGCTGTACTGGCCTCATGGTGACCATTCATAAGAGATCCCCAGAAGACCTGTAAAGTTTGCCTATAGCCCAAGTACCATAATTGCTGTCTGTCAAAACTGAGCTGTTTTCTCAGCAAACACTTCAGAATGCCCAATGCTAAGTTGATTAGTTTGGGGTTTTCTAGGGAGGAGTACAAGTATGATGGCTGAAAGACAGAGTAAAAACGATGACTTGGCAACAAAAACTTGATTTCATTAAAACACTTCAGACAGCACTTGGTTTCTCAGTTAAAAGACAATTCTTGTCCTTGGAAAGGAAGGGAAGCGGGCAGTAGGTAGGAATTATCACCAATAACGTTCGATTCCCACTGTAAGAAACATTAATTAGTTCAAGAACCAAACAGAGAGGTGTTACCAGTACAGAAACTGGCTCAGTTGCCCCTTCAGAAAAGTTGTTCATAGAGCAAAATGATTTCCACGTGGCTGAGCTGACTCCCTTCAGCACACCCTGCACCGAGAGGTCTCTCCCTCGGCGAGTTTCTGAGGCTTCTCCTGCACGCAAGAGCTTTGAGAATCTCCATCTTCGCAGCAAGCCTGTTTCAAATCCAGCCTGCTCTGTGTTGGTAATGCGGAAAGGCAGAGCTGGTTCCCTGAGGCGCTGGCTCCAGCGCTGACCACACAGCCTATTCAAACCACATCATGAGATCACCTACCGGATCTGTGCACAGGCTGAGCCTGTGCAGGTCCCAGACACCTGAGTATGTGAACTCTATAAAAAATGCTTCTTGCACGAAGCCGCACACAGGAATGTCAGGGCTGGGAGAGGGGGATAGCAGGCAGAGCCGGCAGGAGGGAAAAAGGCAGGCAATTAGGAGCAAGTCACAGAGCGAGGCCTCAGTCATCTTTTGCAATTAAAGAAACTCTTTGCAGACCCTTAAAGTGGCAGAAGGCATTAGTTGTGCGTTTAGGCTGAGACTTACAACTTCCTACCTCTACAGCATAGTTAAGAAATGCAATGCAGATCTAAGGCATTGACAACCACAGCAGCCCCTTACAAACCCCTTTAGGAAGGACTTGGTGAAGTAAATTCATAATGGCTCTTCCTGTACATTATCTGCACTTCTGTATTTTCCATTAGTAATCATTGCTCCCGAACATCCACAGTATTAAAGCAACTTCATTTGTACTGCTCAGGTTACATCATTGTCAACGCTTACTTGAAGTCCCAGGGTTTGGAGTTTTGCCATCACAATCCACTCCAGGCTGAAACGTGGCAAAGCGGGGCTCTGCCCCGCCTCATTTCCCAGGCAGTTTCACATAAGGAATTTTACAAAAAACCCTCTGTAAGCATTTAAGATTCTGTTTTTCTCAAACTAGGAATGTCTCCCATTATTACTATTATTATTATATTTGACATCTCAAAATGTACATTAAAAGTTTTAATTAAAAACAAACATCTTGTTAAATCCAGTGCAGCACACATTCCTACTAGACTGCACCTCCTTATTTTAGCAACAGTTGAAAGATCTAAAGACTTACAGAGGGCGTGACAATGGGTAGCTCAAATAGTACAGGCAGAAAGTAATAACATTTTATGACAATTTGGAAAAAATATTGAATAGGTAACAATGCTTAGGCATTGCAGTAATTTTAATAAAAATTCTAATAATGCAATGGACTGATGTAACTGAGATTTAATACTGATTCACTGATTTAATGATTTTTAACAACACCCTGAGAAATACTAAGCTAATATTATTACTAGATTTTTTTCAAGCTAATGGTCATTATACAGCACTCTGGGAATGCACCTGTGAAGCAGACATCATGCCAAAGGCCTTCAGCAAGCTCTCTGGCCCACTTAAAAAGGTATTTATTTATGTTATCACTCTCAGCATTGCCTGAAACCAGGCACTTGCTCCACAAGCAGAGTTCACCACTCAGAATTACATGCACAGGTTCCCTTCACAGCTAATGAGGGAAGCCACGCACCTCACAGTGGACTTAATGTCAGGCAACAAAACGGAGGAACACTTTAATCGACAGGGGAGAGAACTTGTTTCATTCCTGGTTTTATGAATTAAAACTACTGCCATGGGAGGATCTATCTGTAAAAGTGGGATCCACAGCCCACAAGTGCTCCTGAGGATACACGTCTAAACCATGCATTTGCATACAACTAACTGCATCAACTTATTTTACAGCATGTAGGTGAGAACTGAATGGGGAAGCACACGGTAGTGACCTCCTTATCTAAGCAATATGGTTTTTGTAACACTGCCCTGGAATTGTGACATTTTCAGTCTCAGGAAGTTCAAACCCACATTGTAGGACAGCTACTGGAGTAACCAGGCTATATAACATATTCTATGATGATTATTCATTTCCTTTGCAGAAGGAAATACAAAACTGGGGATCTTTACTGGCAATATTCAACAAGGTTCCTCACTTCATATTAAGCTATTTTAAATGGTGTTTTGTTTTTTTAATCTTTTGATGGTACACTTACCATCTTTATGTTGTTAAACAAGCTCATACCAGGTAAACAGAACGTCCTCTCTAAGAAAGCGTGTAAGACATTTTTGCATTTAAGAATGGTAAAAGCACAAGTGGACTCTGCAAAGTCTCCTTTGCATATCCAACCAAAGGTGAAGTTTGAAAGTTAGTCCTCTGGACTACGAAAACAAACGCACCAGATACAAGGAATTGCCACTGGAAATATTCTATTCCTTGGGGTTATTTTCTAGATTAAACATTGTTTTATTGACTAATGCTTAAGGATTAAGCCTTCAACTTCCTCACTTCGCTTCAAACCACAGTGACCACAATTGCGTAACAAAAGCTGTTCCACCCAGCTCCAGAAGCATCATGAATGGCCTCTGAAATACCACGTAGGTGAGTCTGGACTGCTGTGATGTAGCAAACCAAACACGGACAAACGTTGGAGCCACTGCCACTATAAAGCTGGAAGGCCTGAAGAGTAGTCAAATTATCAGCCAGTGAGGTGGACTTCATAAATGCCAAAGAACATTTTTGCAACAGGATAGCGGATTCTGTACTGCAGATGCAACCAACAGAAAAAATGGATCCAGTTACAATATACAATTGTATTAGACAGATTCCAGCAAGTTTTGAAGAGCAACAGTCCAACATGCAGATTTCCACTCTAGAATGCTTTTCTTGCAGCTGACTTGCATGCAAACATTTCTCTTTGAATCAAAGGGCAACTGCACCAATGAAAATCTGTCATTCTGTCTCGTTTTATATGAAGTTCCAAAATCAAGCAAAGTTACTGGGGCAGCATCATTTGCATTTACACAATTGATGATAATACCAATACGTCTGAAATCGAAAGTCTGTAACTGATTCCCGAACTGGCACAGGACCTGAGGACTACAGCTTTAACATAGCAATGTTCTAGCATCAAATACATTTATATAATGCAGGTGAAACGTTAATCAGATCAGGGCCTTATATTACATGCTAAGAAGCTACAGTATTCACAATTTTTGTGTGTCTCAAAAGAAACAAGTAACAGACACTTCATGTAGCTCTCTATAAATACCCTTTGTCTAAATCACAGCTTTGTGCATAAAAAGGAGGACCACATGAATGACTGAATTAATGTCTTATCATCTAAATGGCTGCCACCCACATCGATTTTTCTGTCTATTCCTATTTCAGTAAGTTCACCAAGTTCAATCCCTTGCCATCACAGACAACCATACCATATAATCACTTTTAAGTGCAGTACAATTTCCTCTTCAACCCACTATGGATATCAGAAGACTTCCAGAAATGACATTGGTCAGCTGTCTAACACAACAGAATTCTAACTAGAACCAGACTGGGGCCCATACCTTGAATGGGAAAAGATTTTCTGAGGCCTGATGCATAAGATGGAGAGGTTTACCATTTAGAACTACTCTCTCTGAGTTTCAGCTTATCATTAGGAAGTTAGATTTCTAGTTAGAGTCACATTATACTGAAGGTGTGGTAGCATCATACATAACAAGGGGAACAGTAGGCAGGAGAATTTTTCTTAGGAAGTTCCCCGAATAATCGACATTCATATGCCAGTGGAAAGGTAATACTTCCCAAACATTCCAGAATGATTAACTGGCGTGCAAATGACAATTCCTCCGTATGTTCAACAACTTCCAGTTAAAATTACACAGCTCAAAATATTGCATACAAGAATCTGAAATACTGCCTGCAGCACCATATTAAGTACTAAAATCAAATAAATCCAGGCTTGGGCTCCAGTCAATTCTGTAGCCCCTCTAGTATCATGGATATAAATTCTCATGTTCTGACACTTCAGTGGATGAAAGGACCTCTGTGATAACCTTTCCCATCCTAAAGGTGCTTCTTTTAGATACAACTCACATCGCTTTTTGTATCCACATAAACAGCATAAAACAGGATATGGTGGGGAAAGCTCACCCTGCAAAAGCTGAGATGCCTCATTGTTGCAGCCACAAAACAATAAAAGAGATTGGTTCAGAGTTTTACAAGTTCTGACAGCAAATTCCACTACTGATGGCTGGCTCATAGGATTTAAATATCTGCATCTCAAGTTTTATAACTTGCTTCCCTAAGGAATTACTAAGCTTCTTTCCAGAGTCTGTTTAGAAGGGAAACCATTCACTTTGGAAAAGACAGGACTAATGCCCTTACTCTGGGGGCTCTGGTTTTGGCTTAGTCCCCTCTGTTCCCTGTCAGACACAACAAGAGTGAACCTTATTGCTGTGAGTCAACAATTCTAATCCATAAAGTTTAAACATCAGGATGCCAAGGACCAGGCTTCACTCACAAGCATTACCATGTCAGGCTCTTATTTCCTGAAATTAATGGAAAAATCTGAGATAAAGCAAGATAAAGTTACAATAAGGAAGAATGAAAACAGTGATTGCAATTCTAGCACAAGGGAATCAGATAGGTATTTCCATTATACGGAAACCTAAAGCAAACATCATTTTTAGGTTATAAAGAATCACTGCATGATCAAACTGCTTTAAAAATATCTGTAGGTACTTCTGCAGAAACCCCAAATCTGCTTCCTCCAATCAAGTCTTGCTGTGTTTACTAACAATCAGGGTAATTGAAGTGATCTCAACTTCAACTAACCTCTTAGATCTGATCCACTTCGACACTTGATAATATACAGAAGCACTGCAGAAAGAGGCATTCTTAAGAGAAACAGAATCAAAGCCATGTGATGAAAAGATCTGCAGATTTTTAGTGTTATACCACATCCACCTGCAGGAGAAATGGAATTCTGCCGCTTATATTTTCAGGCAAAAAGCCATGATTTCCTCAGCATCTTCCTTGAACCATGCCACTGATTTCAAATCCACGTGGGCTCAATGTTGTCTCCTTAATTTCAGTACCTATAGGGATCTACTCTAGCTTTCACATTGATTTGATCTCTTTCTATTAGTTAACGTTACATTACATAACATGATGTTTTCTTTCACAGCCTAAAACTATTCTTTGGACTAATATTCAATTTCTGCTCCTTAAACAGACTAATCTTCCCTCATTGCCTGTATCATCGGTTCTCTTCCCATTTGCTCTATTCCTCTTCAGATCTTTTTGGTGTTATTTATACTGGCATTAGTTAATCTGTGTAGCAAAAAGAGAAACAGATACAATGATTTTTTTTTTTTACACAATTTTTTAAAATCCCTCAGTGTTCTCCAGAATTCTTTTTGTAGTTGCAACCTTTCAGACCTCACTGTCATGCTTTTCTCTTTGTTGCACTTTTTCAGTTCTAATACAGACTATAACATAGCCTATTGGTCTATTCACCTCCTATTCTGCCAACATTGAGAATTATAGTATTAAGGATATTACAGAGCACATCCCTGTCTAATCTCATTCTAATATCCACTTATGGACCTATTGTCCATGAATCTGTCTAAGCCACGTTTGATCCTGGTGACGCTGTCTTCACAGCGCTCTGTAGCCACAAAGCCTCACTACCTGCTGCATAAAGAAGTGCTTGTACATGCTTTAAACTGATCTCTAGTCTCACTGAGCAAAACCGAATTCTATTGCAAGGAAATGCAGTGTCAGCCGACAAGAAAGATCATACGAGCTGAAAACAAATAATGCCCACCTTCACCTCAGTCCTCCACTTAGCAGAGGAGTAGAGCCTCCCCACAGTACTTTTAACATGAGAAGGTAAAGTCTCATTGGAAGGAAGCCTGCACATTCGCTTTCTAGAGATGGCTTTTAAAGCTGTAGGTAAAGTTCTAGCTATGAATCAGGGCTCTGAAGTGAACACGCTTAACTTTTCAGGCTGGAGGAGAAAAAGACCAGTTTTTATAAAAAGAGGTTCATTGCAGTCATGGGTATCATGGAATGTGAAGAAATGAAAGAACTGTCACTATGCACCCCGGCACAGAAAGAAAATTGCATTGGATCAAGTAAGAGGCCACTGAGCCAGTAGGAAAGAATGGGGGCACCTGCTCTCCAAAATGAAACTCCCAAGAAGCAAAGAACCACAGCAGGGAAGTGCACTCAGTCAGTTTACTTTTTACTCACTCTATGAACTCAGCAATAAAATGTTATTCTTTAAATGCTGCCTCAGCCAGCACCTCTGCCATGAAATACAATAAAAATTATGGTGTTAAAAATTAGCTTAATTTCAGATACGATACAAGTTACAACAATCAACTTCTCAGTCTTAACAAGTTTGGGTTGGTTTTTTTTTTTTTTTTGCTAAAAACATTTTTGCGCTGTCTTTTTGTCTACTCAGCCAAAAGCAACAGTGATTTTGGCTCTACGCCATCACTGTAATCAGCAATACCAAGAAAATCATTGGCAGCAATCTCAATAAAACCCTTGAGGAAGCCAAAGAAGTTTCTATACAGTCTTATTCAAAAGGAAATGTTTCTTAGGCTAAAGTGCTTCTCTAGCCCTACACAATGCCACGAAACATGCGCTCACTCTATTCACATACTTCCTGTGGACAAGCAGCCACCTTGGTTTCCGCAGATGATCTTTCAGGAGGAGGCAGATGATTTTTCAGGAAGAGAGAAAAATTCATAAAACAGTTGTAAGAAACTAGAGCAGATTCGAACGGTTACTGGGCAGGATCAGCAACTCTGACACACACCCTGACTCGTGACTATAGTATATTTGGGCAGATAATTACTTGGTATTTTCTAACCCATAATCAAGTTTAAAAACAGTGCACTCTGGTTTCCTTGAGATAAAAAATATGGGAAGCTAAATATGAATGGGCTGTGAAAGTCCAGTGATATTCATTAGTATAAGTTGCTACCTGGAGTACTAACAAATACTTCTAATCAAGATACATCTGGTTTTCCACTTATTTTCTTATAATGTATAGCTCTCCTAATTCTCCCAAGAGTTAGAAGACCTGACCTGGAGGTTATAAACCCACAAAATACTGAAAACAGAGAGAGACTATAGATAAAAGACAAAGCTGATTGCCTTTATGCCCAAGTCTTGCATAGAAGAAATCCGGAGATGAATTTTGACTTTTTATGCAGTGGCTCCAGTTTCCAGAGTCTGCTTCCTCACAGACCTTGTGCAAAGAGAGGGGAAGAAGAGAAGACTCAAAAAGATAATGTGATCAAGAACACATCAGTGTCATTCTGAAGTGTACATGAATAGCTATCTTTCTATGGCAAAAATTTCTTTTGTGTTCTCTGCATCAAAATGGTTTATATTTTAACATGAATAATAGGCACATACCACAAATAAGTGAACGGTCATAACACAAAATAAAACATCAGCGATCTGTCCTTACTATGCAGCTACAGAACAGATACGAAAATTTTAATTCTGTTCAGACAAGAACGTTTGAACCTGTTCCTGTAAATTATTTTGGGAGAAATTTTGACACAAGTGATACGATCAAAACAACAAAAAAGAGCGCCCTTTCTTGTGACAGATTCAAGAATGCCATTTGATAACCTTCCATCCATTCTATTACAAGAAAAGGAACATTCAGAGCTGTATGGCTAGAAGATTATTAGCAACTCTACTCAACACCACTGCTGTCTTTATTTGAAGGAGACTCTTGAGAAAGGCTTGCAAGTGGACATGCTACTTTTTGAGATTCATTAGTTGGCAGTTATCAACCACATCTCATTTTCTCCTAAATGGCTTTTGAACAAATATTCTGCCCCTCCAAAATAAAAGAATGAGAAAACAGATATATTAATTTAAATTAATTTGAAAACTATGAACTACAACCAAACTGTGCATAAAAGGGACTAGTTTTTGCTAGTCATAAATAACAGCCCATGATGTTAACTCCTGGTGATGGTGCAGGATACTGCTCTCCAGCTCTGCCCAGCTCCTTGCTCAAGTGTTGGAGGGGGACTCAGCCCGACTCTTCTGCCTCTGACCCTGGTCTGTGCATTCCTGTATCCAGTTCCTGCCTGCTGCTGAGGACAGTCCGGGACTTTCCTGGAGCGTGCCCTGCAGCGTCCGGGTGATGTATTGTCAGTGAGGGGGGAGATTGACATTGGTTTTGTATATATTTCATTATTATTCTTTCTACTACTTTATTATTGTAGTTAGATTAAAGCTGGTTTAACTTTTTCCCACCCATAAGTCTCTTTCCCACCTTTTGAGGAGCGAGGGGGCTAACGGGGAGCATCTGTTGTCCATTTAATAGCCAGCCCAGCTTTAAACTGTGACAACTGTATACCATATGATGTGCACTGGTACAGCTAACAAAGCAGAATAGTTCAATTAAGAAAGGACAGATCTAATCTGAAAGTGGTTAGTTGCTTTGACTGTATAAGCAGGACTGTCTGCATTCCCATGTTTTCCTAACATTGCTAAAGGCCCATGTGAACAAGGCTGATGAAGCAAGAATTTCTAAAATTGCTGAATTTCTTCCTGTGAATGGAGTGGCATATAGAGGCATCAAATGAATTGTATGAAAACATTTGCTTCAATCTGTCTGACTGCTAACAATTAAACAAGCAAATGAAGTTTTTATAAGATCTCAATGTGTTTCCCAGCATCCCTTACATCCAATCCCACCCATTAGAGTTGTATTTCTCAAGGCTGAAGTTACTAATTTTTCCTTTTTGGACTGGTTTGTACCTACAAGACACACCACTGCAATTGACATATGCAACCCCATGAATGCAGGCATTGATACAGTCATACAGACATACTTATGCAGAGACAGTTTGGGCCTGTAGGCTTAGGAAAGAAGCTATATCAATTTAAGTCATATTTATAATGACAAAATTGCATTCAGTCTAAGGGTTGTACTAACAATTGTGCTGAGTTAGTCCTTTCTGTTAGGACCAGAAGTGGGGTAGGGGAAGAAACACCTTTTACCAAAATAGTTAAAATGCTAATTTAAAAGTCTGTGTATGCAGCCCAGGTCTGATAAGGAAGTGTTCTTTAACATTTATTTCTTGAAACACAAGGTTTCAATCAACAGCCACCGGTGACTCTGGGGTCATCATCTTCCCTGTATGGAACCCCTTCAATGTTGTGCACACCAGTCAGAGAGGTTTACCCTCTAAGAACGAAGTTTCCTTCCAAACACTTTGACTACGAAATAAACAGTTTCTAACCCAGCTTGTAAAACTCTTAGCATTGTTTCTTAAGAAAAAGACAAGCTCTTACTAAAGAGATTTCATATTCATACTCTCTGCAGACTCTTTACAAATTAAAGGCCTGTAAAAACTTGAACCTTCACTAAGTCTGTCAGCAACAAGTAAGTTGAGAACACCATATGTTAATTTAAGAAGCCCACTGAGTGCCTACATTGTGTTCCTCAGCTATCTGAGTGGCTTAAAGTGCTCTTATGCCTTGATATGTTAGTATATTCATACTGTGTTGGCACGTACACAGAATGAACACTCACGCTTGGCATCAGCTGGATTTGTGTCAAAAGTAAAATATTGGGAGGTTACAGACAAGCTGGATTATGTTCTGATAAAAGTCAAGTTTAAAGAAGTAAGAAAAATAATGCTTGTAGCACCTGAAGCAATGAGTGAAAACACAAACCAATGCCTTTAGGATGTATCTGCAAATCCTGATTTGAATACTTCAAGGATTAATTGTTAGGTTCAAGAAATGTTAATAAGTGCCACCAACAGTCAGAACTAAAAAGGAGAGTTATCTTTTGCAGAACTTCAGATGGTATTCTAAAAGAAGTTACAATTTACTTTGCATTTGATAAGCATTCCTGTTTGATTGGGCTGTCTGGTGCCTGAACCCTACGGAGCTGCCATGCTGCAAGTAACACAATACATATTTCTTTTGAATCTGCTGGTGATAAGTTACATTACTGAAATTTATCCAGGAAATATACCTGTTAATTTTGCTTTAGATGGATTCTATTAAAATGTGGAAATCTTGGCAAGAACAGGGGTGAGGCTTGCCCACTGTCTGGGTCCCTTTTCCCACCCAGCCAACAGGGCAGACTTTTTAGTTCATTATCACCTCATCAGTGCTCCTGTCAGCTGCCAGCAGTGAGAAAGGCCTAAGCCACTCACTAATTCCTGGCCTTCCTGCCTCCACTGAAGCAGCAGTAAATCCAGAACAGATGGATGCTCTTTAACCCTCTCAATGCAGACATCTACTTTAATCAGTCTAATCAACCCACTCAACTCAGAACAAGGAATAACTGACAGATGCAGAATGACCAAGGGACCAAACTGTGGCAGCTCAGACCCTCAACAGAAAACACTCCATCTCCAATACTCTGCTGATAATGGAGGCAGCAGACCTGTAAGGTCAGGAGTAGGACAGGCCTTCTAGTGAAGAGGAGAAAGCAGTAGAGGAAGGGATTATGAAGCAGGAGAAGATTATTAAACATCAAGATCTCATCACGTTACACGAGCCATGAATGAAGATCAGAAGGCATTTACTCCATGCAAAGGTGGCTTTTGGTTTTGCAACTGAAGTTCCAGTTCAAGCCAATCTAACCGCTTGTTGTCACAGTCTTTTCTTTCCCAGGACACAAGACCTAAGTTTCAAACCTTGTCTTGTGTTGTCTGAGACTTACCTAACCATGGATTGTCATTTCAGTGCACTAAGCCAGAAGAAGACTAGCTTCAGAAAAACATCAACATTTTATTGTGACGTTAGTGTGCGGAGTTTTGTGAGCACCAGATACAGTATAAAGGAGGAATGGGGAGCAAGAGCAGATAGGTCAGTACCTCAGAGCCTGTTGTGCAGTCAGAACACAGCTCCTCGTGTACCCGAGAACATTTTCTCAGTCTCTGCGTGTACACCTCAGAGCACGGCTTCATTCATACAATAAGGTAGAATCAGCAATTGCATGTGAAGCTTAAAAGGCTTCATAAAGGGGATTGTACTGAATCATAGCATCAAGAGGAACTCTTCTGTTTACTTTCCTATTCATACATTTCAACAAGGCCTAAACAACTGTGTGGAGAACATGGCTAATTATAATATTCAAAGAGAAAGATTTTTTTTAAGATTCTCTGTACAATTTTGTTTTCCTTGACCTGCTGCAGAATATACAAATAAAGAAACAGTATTACAGTCCTCTGGCATTTCAAATAGTTTTACATACTTAAAGGCTTAAACAAAACCTTCACTGAGTTATGAGAAAAATAGATGAGAAAAAGTAGTTGTATATTCATTTTAGAGCTCTGAAACTTCATAAAGTGACTTGGCTAAAGTAAAACTGCACACCCAGAAAAATTTAGGAATGTCACTTAGAATGACTACATTTCAGTCTTGCTATTCTGCAGCATCTTATTTACAAAAAAGAGAAGACAAAAAGTAACAAATTCAAAGAGTAGTAGCAAAATGACAGTGTATTTGCAAAACCTAGGTCTAAGCCTGTGAAAAATTCCAGAGTGGTGGCTTCTGAATACAAATCAGCAACATGGCATGAATTATTAGGAGCATCAACACAGCTTAATCGTCTTTCTCTCAATCAGGTTGCTTTTTAACCTCAGAAGTCTTACTTGTGTGATCGCAACGTCTCCCTTTCGTACCTTTTCTGCATGCATATGAAATCTTGTTGTAAGGAGCAAGACAATAAAGAAGAGAAATGAAAGATTCAGTTAGCATCTTGCCCTGTATCATGTAAACAATACCTCCTCTTTACCTAAGGGCCTAACTGAAATCAGTTCCCTGAACCCAGAACAGGCTGATATGCATGATATGGAAAACAAAGATTTAAAAAAAAAAAAAAATATTTCATCACTTCCACAAATATTCTTAATTAAACATTATAAAGACCATCCTGTCCCTGCACCTTTGACAAGAAAATTGTGTCCTTATCTTAGCATTTTAATTTTTCAATTATAAGCCATGCACTCAAATTATAAGCTAGATCTCTAAGTTTTTTTATAATTGACAACTTTTAAAGTTATAAATGAGGAATATATATCATAACAGCCCATTTATTCACAAATGCAATGCATTTAGTGAACATCTTCATTCACAAAACTGGCTTTCCACATAGCATTTGTTAAAATTCCTAATTTTTCTCCTTAGCTAGCACTGATCAAAATATGCAGGATCAGAAGGTGGTTCCTGAATAATGGAAAGGCCAGCCTTGTGTGAGCAGGAGAAAGACTGTTTTGGTAACTGGCCAATGAAACCAGAACTTGCTCCCAAACACCTTTAAGGACAACTACAAAGCTTTGTAACTACAGAAAAAACTCATTCAAAGCTACCTTCTTCTTAGGTATGACTACAGTAACAGTCAAAAAGACAAAAAACATAGAAGAGTTTATTGCAACTCTGAAATAGAGTGGGAAAATATTTGTGCATGTACCTGTTATAATTCTGTGAATTTTAACTGAAAAGACAAGCACAGCAAAATTATCTAGCAAAACCAGAAAAAAATGTTAGAATGACATTGAGAATCTACTGTTCTTTGTTAAATAATAACGTACTTATATTTCATAAGAACAATTTATTTTTTTTTTTTATGTAACATGGTTTAGTCATGGAACGAACTATCAAAACCATTGTAGAAGTATCTCAAAGTAGAAGGTGAAAGTTAAGAAATTTAAGACAGCTACTAAGCAATGGTTTAGGAATAAATTATTCTTCCACAATATGAAAAAGAAACAACTCCAACTTTCAGCCTTATTGATTATGACTAACCTATGGTGTGGAAGTGGCTTGACGGCAAGTGTTTCGGAACTAATCATTCCAAAGCTTTTAGGAAAGCATGTTGATCTGAAATGTCATCAGAACAATGACTCTTAATCCCAATGAGCCTGGGAAGCACTGTGCTCCTGAATAAGCAGCAGAGGACCTTGACTGAGAACACGACTTTTTTAGAGGGGCCAAAAGAGATGATAGAAGTTCAACTGAAACTGTGAGGTCTTGTGGAATAGAATATGTTTACGATGTCAAATTTGGGGATATTAATACATTCGGCATGACTTCAAGATTACCTCTGTCAATGCTGAGAAATGCTGTCTGACCAGACTGCAGTCTTGTCTCTCTAACCCATGCTGATGGGAATTGTGGTGATGCCGTTGTTCTTGGTACCTGCTTTGGGATTCCACTGCCGAAATAATGGTATCTAAAGCCACATTAGCTGTCCTAGGACACAAGAGACAAGAGGCCAGCAATGTGACACAGAATATATGGAAGATCCATGCCTTTCTGAAGAGGCACTGGAGGTCCAGTGGGATAATCTAGTGCACCTGAAATGGCAAAAGACTCCCAGGTTCAGACAATGCAGTGCGGTTCTTAGAACCAACAATTAAGTGGTCAACACCTACCTCAGAGCTAGAAATGAGCTCCTTTCTTTTCCAATGTGTATCTTGCATGTAGAATGGTGGAAGTCTTGAAAAATGTTTCTTGGAATCATCGTAAGTCAGAGATGGTCACTGGTAGGCAGAGAACAAGGTTCTGAAGGCCAACTAACCAAAGAGGATGAAGTGAAGACTTGAGGAACAGAGAAGATGGGAAAGACCCTAGCTGTGTATCTCTTGGTCTCTGTCCTATTCAAAACAATTTTCTATCATGAACAAGAAAACTAATTTTAATATTGCCATTTAAACAATACTTTAATAACTATCCTTTGCTCATTTGCAATGGAATATAAACTGTATTTATGGCAAAAAAAAAAAATCTACTTTCCTAGCAAATGAAATCTTATATTGGAGTGCAAAATACAGTTAAACGACTTGAGCATGGTCTGGAGTTCACTCTGCTACAAGCAACACAGACAATTTTTTCATGCCATTTATATTTTTCTGTGTTGAGTTTTCCTTATCCCTAAATAAGATAAATACTTAACTTTTTCAGAGAAGTATTTTGAGAATTAACATGACATTTGTAACTGCTTTAACATTCACAGATGGAAAGTGCTGTATAACATGAAGTATCATAATGAGAAGTGAATGCCACAGCATAAATTTAATTATGCAGCCTTCTGTAATTTCAATATTCTGTAATTTCAAAATAAAGGCGTTGCCACCTATGGTGTCTCTAGGCATCTCTGACTGTACTTTTCAACTTCCCACACAGAGGAAGTGCTACTCCCATGCTCCAGGTTGTAAAGGAGGCAAAAGCTACAGCAGTCGAGACCGCTGGAGTGAAGCCTTGGTGAGAGGTTGCTTGAAGGGGCTGTGCGTGACTACAGTGCATGACTCTAGTCCATGGGCTTCTTCTGTTTGGGCCAAATGCAATGCTGACACACTCTGCAGCTTAGCACCAAACACCTTCTCCATTCTCTAACAGTTTACTTGCATTTCTGCGTAAGTGCTGGTTTCTTTTGGCTCCAAAGACAGCTTCACCTGCAGGGTTTCATTTTTCTGTTCGACACCTTGCTATTGATTTTCCCTTATGGCACAAAAGAACTTACTCCAGTGCCTCTTTCACAATTGCTTCTTTGTAGCAAACGAAAGTATTCATAATTGTATTTTGATTGCAGAGTTGATTAATTTTGACTTTGTTTAATTTGCAACCTTTGCTGAGATCTTCAGGGCTGGGAATTAGAGAGCACACTGTACCACTGTAGTTTGGACATTGTGGGTTTGCCAATTTGTTTCATGCCTCATTTGTCACAAAATCTGTGAAATTGTAGTCCAAAGCCAGCTTCGTATTTTTCAAGGAAAGGCAAAAATGTATTTGTTTTTGTTTTAAATTAACATCTGGCTAAATTAATCTAGTTTTTCAAACTCCAGACCAAAGCCCTCACTAATAATGGGAATCCAGCAAGCAAGACAAATCCAAAGATCAGCTTAGCAAAAGAGAACACATTGCTTCTCTCCAATTACAGCAGTAAAGTTGTAAGATAAGCATACTCAATTTTAGGTATAGACATATCATAAAGAAAAAATGAGGATGTAGAAAGGATCTGTATGAGAACATGCTAGAAGAGAGAAATAAATGAAGAAGTAGGTATTTTGTATGCACAACATTTCATATTAAACATTTGTATCTCAAACATTAAGATATTGGAAAAACCTACAAACCTACTATCTTCAAATTTTAATTCCTGATATCACTGAAGTTCTGTGGCCATGGGTGAATGAATCACATCATGTTTTGTTTTCAGTTTACTCCTTTTTGGAACAAACATAGTATTTTTCCATTTTTGTAAAAAGGAAGACTTTGACATGCAAGATTCTTCAATGAAAAGAACTAAACTACTAAGCACTGTTACTAATAGTTGCGTTATTAATATTTTTGAAGAAAATGTGGCTATATAAAGCTTTCTCCAAGTATCAGAAGATATCCTTGGCATTCTTTGTAACGTAACCAGATCTAACCCTTTCAGATTTCCTGCCTACTGAGAACATGAAAGACAGCGTGAATTTTGCAGCTACCTTGAACCAACAAATTGAACGTTTACTTCTTTAAAAAAAAAAAAAACCTTTGCATGAAGAATACTCAACACACCTTGCCTACAAGAGCAAAATTTCTCTGTAGATATTGAGTCTGCAAGCCAATGTCAGTATTAATAGAGAGAACCGAGCCCACACAGTATGTAGAACAAGCTCATGTATATAATACATATATTTTTACAAGATACATTTCTGGTTCTTACAAATGTTCATTAAGGGAAGTATACAATCTGTGCTGAAGAATCACAAAAACTGCAAGATAACACCCTCTCTATTCTCAATTTAATCTAAATTACCCCCAAAGCAAGTTCAACTATATTTAAGCTATTTGCGATATATTGGTGTAACATGTCTGTAAAAACCTCCAGGCAACAGTATTCTACAGCCTCCCTAGAATGCCTCCTCACTTTATTGAGATCGTTTTGAATTCTCGTCTTGTTCTCCAAAATGCCTGAACACCCACCGTGGCATTTTGGTAATACATACCCTTTAGCTTGTCTGCCACTTCATTAGCGGACATTTTGAACAGTGGCAGACTTCGGAGAGATCTCTAAAGAAACCATGTAACACAGGTTTCCATTTTGACGATGAACTACTAATTATTCTTTTCCAGCTACCTGCTAATTCACTTTATAGCAGTTTAATCAGGAATATAATCCCTACTTTGTTGATGAGACAGTTCTGTGAGAAATGACAGAAATCCTCCTGAGATCGAAACATATCACATCTACTTTATTACCAAAACTATGACTTGGCACACCGGGACACCTCGTTGATTTGCCTTGATTTAGTCTCAACAAATTAAGGTTATCTGTTACTTAACACTTTACTATTTTCTAAGCATTTACAAATAATATTTTTGACCATTTGTTCCACTAACCTTCTAGTAATTGAAGTTAGGTTGATGAAATCCTTGGCTGCTCAAAGCTACTGGCAGTAGTCATCTCTTCACAACAGTATTTGTGGCCTTAAATCTTTATTCATGAAATTAAACTAAATGACTTGTCAATTCTTAGATTGTATGGCAAATACCAGTTACGTCATTAAGTTTAACCTCATATGAAAAGCTTGATTCGTAGACTACACAGTGAAAGTAAACTAGTGTGATCCTTTAGTTTTTAATGTTTTCTTGACATCAATTTTAAAGCTGTAAGATGCTAGCAGACTGAAAAAGAACTACAGGTTTACAGAAAGCTACAGTCATACCTATTTAGTGCTTGAGGAAGGGCTATGAAAGGGGCTTTAGGGAACATCAAACATGACACTGTGTCAAATCATTTTTCAGTATTCCCTACGATCCTATACATACTAGCTCCTAGTACCAGGAAAGATAGTTCTCTTTATCCTGTGATCTGCATAAACTGTTAACACTTAGATATTGGATGGGGGAGAAGTGACTCAATAGAAATGACATCTATATATTATATATTATTACATCTATTATTATCTATTATATCTATATTTTACAGCGCTTAGTGTCATCTTCTAGGATTTCAAAATGAACAGTTCTGGTCAATTTTCATGTTTTTAACTCCTGTTACATATAGTTACTTGTGCTGCACACAAGACACCACCAGACAAACCAACAACTCCCAAACCTTCTTACTATGGAGTTCTCTCAGAAATTCCATAGACTTGCAGATGGTGGTTTTTATTTTCCTAAAAGCACTCAAAAGTATTGTTTGGGAAGTGAGGAAAACATAAAGATATACTGAATATTCCCATACAGTATAAAGACAAAGATTGTAGGGACTGCAAATGACTTGACTCATTTCTCCAGTTTTTCTTACACAGCTCCCACTTGTCCTCCTCCAGGATTGTAGGGAAGCAATTACTTGCTTCAGAGGTTATTTCTGTAATTAAAGCAAATTGACCTGACTTTCAAAAAAGTAATTTCTGCTCAACTCCAAAAAATAGTCTGAAGTTAGACTTTGCCTTACCTACATCCCGCAAAGCTACACTGTTATTTTAAAAACAATAAAAGAATGACTCACATATGCACGGTGGCCATATGAGCCCATCTAACCTTTGAGATTTCCCTCCTTGCATTTTGAACTATGTTGACGATGTCCGGATGGGATTTACAATGGCTCAAAGCTACTATTGTTCACACTACATTAAATCTACAATATATGCAATGAGATACCATAATATTTTCAATTGGAACTTCTATTAACCCACAACTTGACTGTATTTAATGAAATATGTAGTGTCCACAGAGTTGATTTATATGCATCACTATTTACAGCGCACGTTTCTAAAAGAGGAAAAAGCACCCTAAGGAACTCACTGTTGTTTTGACTTTAACAGAAAGTAAGAAGTGCCTGATTTGGTTTAGCTCAGTAATACCCCTGGAAGCCCCAGAATCTTACAGCTGGATTAGGGGTGGCGACAGGAATCACTGATGCAGCTGAAACAGCTAGCATAGGAAATGTACTACTGCTACCAATCCTGAGCCAAAACACTACTGCACATTTTATAACAAAAATCACGGTGGTTTATATTTGTTGTGTACAACAGTATACAGAAACAACATAAAAGGAATGCTGAAGACCTGGAAATCTATTTTTGTCAGTGTTGTTCTAGAAATAATTGGAGTAGAGAATTCATACACCCAAGGGAAAATTACACTAATTCTCTTGAACAGATAAACCTTTACTTCTGACAGAGCTTCTGAATGTATTTAATTACACAAAGTGTATGTTAGAATATAGTAGAAGAACAGTGTTCTGTACTGGAAAAGGCATGCAGAATTAGCTGGCAGAAGGCGGTATATTGGTGCCCTTAGAGCTATCTTACAAGCAATATGTTTTATATGCTAGTCAAAATAAAACCGTCCCTCTCTCCCTTCCTCTTGCAGTTTAACATTGGGTTAGCAGTATTTCTAGAAAAAAAGATATCATTCTTGTTATTCTTTTAGATCAGATGGTATGTACAATATGCAGGTTATGGCAAAGACAAACTTTTCCCAAAGCAACACCCTTTGGGAAGTGAAGAACACGGGGCACTAATGACTTTCAAGAAATTATCTTGTGCTGCAGCAAACTGAGAAAAGACAAGAAGGGTATTTATTCACTAGTGCTAGGATTGTGTAAGCCTAAAAAAAGATAGATTTTAGTACTCTGTGTATGTACACCAAGATCCCTAACGATCAGATCTTTCACGGTAATTTCTATAAGAATGTTGTAATTCATTAATAGAAAAGAAAAACATAAAACCTTTGCATTCTTAATACTGAGGCTACATGCTATGTTTTTCACATTCTTACTTGAAAGAAGTGTAATTTCCTTGCACCATCTAGAAACTATGTTCGAAGAACTACCGCAGGGATCACTTACACTGCATCCAGTCCCCGGAAAACATATCCAGAAGAAAAAAAATATCTCCCATGGAAGGGCATGGAAACAAGAGCACAGTGTAGCTAAATTCTCAGGAAGTTAATGACTGGATCTCCTTTTCCCAACTCCTCCCTATGACATTAATAGTCTTAGAAATTAGCGTGTGGAACAAACCCCTTTAACACCACCTGGTGTACTTTTCAGCAGTTGGTCTTGCTTCCAGGCCTGTCATGGCTCATTAAGATAGTACAGTACTTTCTCTCTGCACGTCTGTTCTTGGGGACCATAGAATTCAAGATAAAATGAGGTACAGAGGTTTTATCATGAGACAGAACAGGACTGTGACATACCACGCCAAGATTTTAGTATCTGAACAAGCTAAGGAGGAAAAGTTCAAGGAAGGTGAAGAGTAAAAACAACACTGTTACAAAAGATAAACATAACTTCCCAATATTTAAAGAAACAGAGTAAACCACAACAATCTAATTTTGTGTGTGCTCATATGGGGCACCTTATTTATGTAGCATTTGCTAAGGGTTCACTTCTTTGCTTTGCAGTTTATCTTTCTGTGAAACTTTGAGATTCAAGTTTAATAGCTCTCTAACCTATGTGAATCATTCGAACAACCAGTTTTGTACTGTTGCCCATAAATACATTAAGCTTTTCCGCTTATTTCCATGATTCAGGTCATCCTAGTATCAGTTGCACTGAAAATGAAGCGGCAGGCTGTCTCTAATGCTGCCACGACGCTGAGCATCTCAGAGCGCTCAAAGGCTCATTGACAACGCAGGAGGACAGAAAGGAAAACAGGCTGCATTCCTTAATCACCAAGAGAAAAAAAGTGCAAGGAGATTATGTTTTCTCTCAAGTTTTCACCTGAATTAAAAAATAATAACAGAAGCCACCAAATTTGAAGGTAACCAAGATCTAAATTTACATTTATGAACAGTCTAACGTTTCATTACAGTGAGGAGAACAGTGTTTAAACAAAAATAAAATTCTGGCCTTTCAATAAACTTTAGCCTTAAAAGACACACAATGTATCTACACACTGTATTTCAGCTTTCCTATTGGATTCTGTGTGATTCACCTGGAGATTAACAGAAGTTCCAAGGTCAGTTTATTTCCAATTATTTAAATATAATATCTGTATTGCCCAGTAATAAGAAATGGATAATTTTTCACATTTCAGACTACTGCAACTGAACTTTTTACAACTTAAATGTCAAAATCTAACCGGGTGACCATATATAAGTTAAAATGAACATATATAATTGTATGTTTTATGCTTGAAAATTAAAAGCGACAAAACAATGGTAATAGGAGATTGTTGTGTTCATTTGCACTGTGTGCCCTGAAAAAGACCTTTTAAAGAAAAAAAATCGAAGCTTATAGAAGAAAAAAAGGGACTGATGCACTTGTTCAGCTTTGCCCCAGACAGTAAATCCTACGGACACGGAGTGCCCCCTGTGGGATTTTCCCTTATTTAATTTCACACAAAGTAATTACAGGAGGTGCTTTGGGACCATTGCTGCACTCACATGATGGCCTGAAATACCAAGTGGCACACAGACCTTATAGTCCAGTTCAATATGATGAAGAGTTTGCTCTGGGCCTAGAAAGCCACACCTTGCAGATGTAAGTTTAACATATTACTGTCTTTGTAGCACTGACAACAAAGGCAAAGTGACTTCAAACTACCGAGACAACTGTTTGTACATGTATAACACAAATGTACTTCCGCAACTAGGAATCCCTTCTCCTCTGGAGAACCACAATTTCTCTAATGACAAAAAAAAAAATTCTTTAATTTCCAAGAAGACAATTTCTGATGAGCTGACAAGTTATCATTGGATGGACAGTGGTACTCTTTTATTTTGTTGTTGGCTCTTTTCACCACGAGTGCACATAACCTGAAGTATTTTTGTTTGGTTAAGCTGTTTGCTGCCTTTGAAATTACTTCACACCTCATTTTGCATCACCTGAAATTACTTTTCTGGCAAATAAACTATGTGCCAATTAATCAGTTTCTTTTGGACTACTTTCAATTTCAACCTCATACACATACCTCTAGACAATACTGCTTTATTCCTGAGAGGATGAACTTTTCAGAAGATAAACAACCTTAGCTTCCACTGACTTCATTTTCAGTTGTGAGTGTTCATGTGCGTGTGTGTGTATTTTTATCTGATAGCCAGAAAATGAACACGTGGACTTATCGACCATCTACCAAATAGTTTTAAGTGACTTGCGTATCATGCGGGCAAACTGTAGCAGAGATAAGGACGAGCAGTCCTCCTGCGTGGCACTGCCTCGGCTGGCATCTTTTTTTTTAATAGTAGGCCTCACGTAGCTCTCAGCAGGCCTTCCAGCTCCGAGATGGAATAAGGAATACAATAAACAGCTTCATTGAGCTACACAGGCCTGGTTCATCTCTGATCACCGCCTACACTCTGTATCAAATGCAACACTATCTGTGGGATGTATTCATGTAATCAGAGACTACCGTGATAAATATTCTAAAGACCACTCATGTAAAGTCATGTAAGAAATCAAAAGACATTTTTTGACAGCTTGATTTTGCAACATAAATTATGTTCTATTATAACAACTAATTCGTCTGTAATATCCTTGATTATTTTTAAAGAAAAAAGAGAATAGTAAATTATTCTTGGACAAGTAATAATCTTTCTGTTACGTGCCAGCAGGATGAAGGATTCAACTCTGAAGCGCCAACTACATTATGTAAGTCTGCATCCCTTGAATTATAGGCCTAGCAGCAATTGCAATTAGCAAGAGAAGGCATAATTCAGGAAAAGGCTGTTGGACAGTTTTCCAGGTCTGAAAGAACAGATTGAGAAATGCTCCAACTGGGACTTTTCAACCCCGAAGCAGATGACTAGGAAGAATCTTCTGGTCCTTCTGACCATAACAGAAGACCTGCCTAGTAAAAAAGAAAAAAACAAAAAAATCTCTTCTCTACATGCAGACACAGTGTCTGTTCCCCTTCCCTATAAGTGCAGTGTCCGCTGCTACAGTTTTGGCAATTGCATGAACTCGGCCCCAGATTAGACTGTTTGTGCTCGGTTATTTTCACACACTGCCAAAATTTGCTGACAACACCAGGAGAAAAAAAGGGAAAGGAAAACTGGTGATTTTCAACAGTTTATAACTCAGCTCAGCCTAAGCAGGTTTTTATGGGACAAAGAACAGAGATTTCTCTGTAGACAGCACTTTATTCCTGCCTAATTTAAAAGATTTGCTGTGAATGATGGAAACATTAGAACTTCTTAAAGAAAACATAACAAAACAAAAATCCTAGCAGTTCGCTAGTGTTTTTTTACAGTAGATCATGTTTGGTGATATAAATAGAGAGGCCATTATCTACCTCTCTCATAATTTTTTACAACAAAGTTTTTTTTTTAAAGAAAATGAAAATACTAGACCTAAAGGAAGAGGGCTTCAAAATACATAGTATTTCTTTAAGGAGTGAAATTTCTTCCTTAGAATAATTCACACTTGTTCTATCCTAGTGCCACAGTATTCCCTAAGGAGTGTGAAATGATCTTCTCAGGGTTACAGAGTCAATAGTAAACACAAGTTCTACTCTAAGAAAGAATATTTTAAATACATATTTTGATTAACATAATATCTAACAACTTCCTATTAAAACCCAGAGGTAATTTTCTGGAGTCTTCTTGCTGCTTTAACACTTTCTTTCAGTCCATATCTAGAATCTCTTAAAGTAGCATTTCCTAAGTTTTTTTTTTTTTTCCATTGTATTCTCCCTTGCCCCATTAGCTGACGGCAGGGCTCAGGCTGTTAAACTTACACTTCTATCAAATCTCAAATTTAATCTGTGTTGCTTTTGAGCACCTCAAATTTTTCCCAGTGAAGCACACCCTAAAACTTGAGAAAAAATATTGCTTTACTCTATTTGAACAGGATCTGTACAACAGCTATTGTTTTCTGTTAAGCACACCAAAATCGGCCAAACGCTTTACAAAATTGACCACTCATTCAATTACTGTTATTTTTGAGTTGAAATAGTAGGAAACATTTTAACAACTTTAGAAACTTTTTGCAAAACTAGAAAACAGATGGGAAAAGTGCTTTTCATAAAAGGCACGGGCTGGGAAAGTAGGGCAACAAAGAATATACTGGAGTTTCTGTATATAAATATAAGACATTTTATTGACTGGGAGTCCTCAGTAGAGACTTGTTTGCAACAGCCTCATGGTGAAGGTGACTTTTTGAAGTTTGGATGCCTTTGGCAGCTCTATAGAACTTTAAAACAGACCAGCTATGACTAAAATATGCTCAGCTAGTTAACTATACAAACGTAATGTTTTTTCCATCTCCCTCCATGTGCTGACAACATTACCATTCTCTCCAGTGTTCTTCTTCCTTCTGAGGTACAATGGATCTACCAGTTTATGCAGTTCCTGATACTACAGTTCAGTACAACTTTCCAACAATAACTTACTCAGCTAAGAGAGGTCATCATTTAAAAGAAGGGAGTAGTTATATTAAAGGCTCTACAGCTACACAATTCCAAATGCATTTCAGGATATACTGTACACTATATGTATATTTTAATGAGAAGGTTTGGCAGAGCAGTTTGGCAGAAGAAAGTACTGCCAAGTGATTGGATATGGGATACCTCTCCAGTTGCTTTGGATTCCCACATCACCTTAAGAGCTATTCTTCCCATCCCCCAATACACCAACTCTCAAGGCAGTCAAATTTATAGCTCAATAAAACTTTTTATTAAAAATAAAAAGTGTGGCTTTTAAGTACTGCAGTCTTCCAACGTCCTTTATGCCAGGTCTAGATCAGACTGTTGTAGCTGATTAGGAAGCTGGGGAGGCTTGGCCCACTGCATACAGCACTCTTAAGTTAGAGTTTCAAGATCTAAGCCACCTCTCTTTCCATTTTGTAACAGCTGTTTTTCTATCCTTTCATTAAAAAAAAAAAAAAGGAAAGAGGCTAGCGTAGAAAAGTTAAATAAATAAATAATGGCTCACAAAACCACAGTGGAGGAACCACTGCTGGTCCTGCCAATAAAAATGTTCCTTCTCTTCAGGGCTGGCTAAACAACTGAAAGTGTTTCTAATGAACTGCTGGCAGCACTATCCATCATTGCACTAAATGGATTCATGTCTCCCTAAACTAAGGATAACTATTTATCTATAATGCACGGTCAGAAATTAGGAAGTATTTAAGCCTTAGAAGTCTAATTCCTCACTTCTTCCCACCTCCTCAAAGCTTGGTTTTATTCAGGCCTCCTTATGTAAAGATGACAAGAGAAGTCTGACTGACAGGAAATTTCAAACTCTGTTCCAGTGCTAATGAATCATCCACACAAGTCTGAAAAATACTTTAGCAGACCAGACATCTGCAGTCTGATTTAGCATTACAACTACCTGACATTCTGTTTATCTTTTCCCTCTTTCCTTTTTGTCATTTGCTACACTTACTTGTGTCTTACCTTAGAGTAGATTATAGGCTACTCAAAGCAAGATGGCATATTCATAAGACACATAAAATAATTGAGTCCCAATAATTGTTTAGGATCTTTGAAGATGCTGTTGTGCAAATAACAGTAGTCCACTGCAAATGATCAGAAGGAAGAAATGTTTTTTTGAACTCTAAAGAAAGTGTGAAAGGAATGTAAGTAGTTTCTGGTTGGAAGTAACTTCTGAAGGCTCGACTGATTACGTAGATAGCTGCTATCTATAGAGACATATTCATATACTGGTTGTTTTTAGAACATCAAGGATCAGAGGAGAATTCAGAGATATCAATAAAACCTGCCTACAAATAATGGAAAGAAACACTCACTTCATCTCCAGGACTTCCTCCAAATGTTTCCTTCTTTCAGCTCGTAGGTTGGTCAAATGGGTTTCCTTCTCAGCCAAAGACTGTTGTGTAGAGGACAATTTTGCTTTCATTGACTCCAGTTCCTGCTTAACCTTCTCCATGGCCATCATCAGTTCTTCTACCTAAAACATTTTTGGGGAAGACACGAGAAGAGAAAAACAGTGTACTGTGATCAACTTGAACTTACTTAATGTCGTAACTAAATTGGAGCACAAAGGTTACTAGTGTATGTACACTGCATAACACGTCTGTAGACTGGAAGCATCATCTAGTGCTGTGGACAGGACGTCTACACTTGACTGAAGCAACATTACAGTCTGTGAATTAACATAGTCTGGTCACTGGAACTTTATGATTACAATACCAAATTACATATCTTCAACTCTTCAGTATTTCTATTTTAGAAAATGTACCACAAGGATAAAAGGATGGCCTATTATTAAATTAGCCCACAAAAATACTAGGTATTAAATGGAATATGACGATAATATGCCAAAGGTACAAAAAACTTTCTCTGTAAATTATGCCGAAAGAAAAACATTTCTGCTTTAAGAATGAAGGTAATGTTTCTGAAACAGAGAGAAGACTGAGTTCCCACAAAGATGTAAGTAAGGCTACTTCCCTCAAAATATCTGTTGAACAATGCTTACCAAGCGCATTTTGTGATTTAGCAACATAAAAGACATTCAAAGAGTTGCTGATGGCAGACAGGTACAGCAGAACAATGCTTATATCTTCGGCAAATGGGAAAGGTTCAGAATACAACATGATTGTGACTTCTAGCATAGATATTATGCAAATGAACATAGTCATATTTTATTTTGCACTCGGAGCAGGTTCTGTCTCAGCTAGAATCTATCACTGCAAAACCACATGCAAAACCACAATAAACGCTCAAGTATAGCTACATGTAACATACAAAAACCTCTGAATATTCTTTTAAGAATTTTATTATAATGCTTGATGGCCCACATCACTTTCATTGACTTCTTCCACACAGATTTTCTGTCACAACGAAATGTTCATAAACAATTTATAATGTGCTTCAAATGAGAGAAACTCAGATGCTACTGTTGCACATAATCAAACATTTATATAAATTTAGTATGACAATACAGCACTGCATTACATTTATATCCCTGCATAAAAATCAACTTGTGCTCCATCCTGGAAGTGAATTACTGAAATTATATTAAGCTCAATTTCTACTTACACGTTTTTACAAGGAAAGCTGGGCACATCACTCGCTATAAGGTTCTGGAGGATGGAAGGTATGGAACATACCACCCCTTGCTTTAACAAATCCTGTACTCCTAAAGGCAGAGCTAATGACTCAGGATAACAAGACTGGTTTTCATCCTCAATCAGTGATAGAGCAAGAAACATTGCAGTTCAGAATTAGCAGATTTATAAAAATCTAGCATAGACATTGTGCAGTGCTGACTGCAGAAAGCCTATCTACTTCCACTCAAATGCAGCTGACAATAAAGCATTTTTCTTATGCCCAGCAAATCAAGAAAAATTTAAAATATGCAATTATCAAAAACATTCAAAATATACATCCAATAATTCATCCAGTAATTAAGAGACCAAAGGAGAATTTCTGTGACGCATAGTCCAAACTGGCTAGCGTGCATATACTAACCAAACTTTTCCTGTCTTACTAGTGTTTCGTGTGCAAAACAAGATCAGAAACTCTGTCAATTTTCTAAAACAAAGAGAAAACTCCATAAAATGAAATAGAGAAATATATCACAAAAGAATGTAAAGAAAAACCACAGAAACAATGAATAGCAAAAATTCTACCAGGATGGAAACTGATGCCTAGAAAGAGAAAACCAGCAACATGCTGGGGAACCAAAGGGGTACTAGCGTATCAGCTTCTAGTATATGAGCTTCTACTTCCTTTGGGTGGATCCGAATTACCTACGTAAACATTTTCCTTTAAACTCAGAAGAGGCACACCAACTACAAAACCCTCTGCTTATAACAGAAAACAACCTCAAATAAACAAGCCCCCAGCCAACCGCAACAATCAAAACAGCTTGTGTCAATCTGTCAGTTGCAAAGATAAAACAATCTTTGAAGCAACATCTTTTCCATGATCAGGTATGAAAGATTTCTGACATCTTTCATTCCGTTCCCAGTCATCAAGATTTGTGATGCAAACACTGAAGGGCTGGTTTGCCTAATGCCAATCTGTAGCATAACAACTCTGTGCTGTCAAGAAGACACGAGGCTAGAGGCCGATATCTAGGACAAGGCTTCCAGCGCCAGGTGGCAAGATCTAGCTCTGCAGGAGTAGTTTGCAGTAGTGGTTACTGCAGGTACTTAATCTTTTTGTCATTGCTGCATTTGGTAATTCTTTTAATTCTAAGGTTATATTCTGTATTTTTGCAGGTTAAGAGAGAATTGATCTAATCATGTACTAGGAATGGCTGGAACGCAAGTGGCTTTTAAACTGTGCCAACAACTTAGTTCATGGAACTGCCATTACCTTCTATCCTCTCCACCAAGTACCATTTGTCATGTGATTTCCTAAAGACAAAATTCACCAAAATAGTGATGACTGTATGCGCGATAAAGACTTCATTGTTCGGATTCATCAAGTTACAGATATTCCATGGGAGTATTTCAATTAAACCTCTACAAAACAAAACATTTTATTTGGCAGCTTATGAATCTTACTGCAGACCTGTCTACCTATGTCCTAGTAAGCAGTCCTGTGAGAAATGATACAGGAGTATTCACTGGAAGCAAACTGCTTCCAAAGCACATCTAATTCAGCCTAGACAAAAAACTTTAAATCTACCCTTCATTTTTTTATCCCTTGAGAGTAGCTAATTATGTAATAAAGAAAAAATATTTGCCAAGAACCAGAGTTCTTGGCACGCTGAGACATTTTCAGGAGACATGCTGTTGACATTTTCAGTTTAATGTAGGTAAGCTTGTGCCCTGTTAGTTATAACTAGAAAGTTTCCATTTCAGAAGCCGTAAAGCGTGTGCTCTTGCTCCTCTTTTCTCTCTGCTGAAATGATGGTATGTAAAGCAGAGTATATATTTGACTATCTACGACTCACCTGTGATCCAGTTCTCTGTAGACAGGCCTGAAAGGCCTTCGTGTTTTCTGAGCAGGATGGATCTGCAGAGAACTTAAATGGATACTACTTTTAAATTGTTTTCAGGCCCTAAGTGACCTGGCCAGGTGACAGCTTATCTTTAAGTGAGAACACAAATCTTAATGAAGTTTCCGTTAGAGGGCAGAGTTCCTGAGAGACTGAATAAACCATGTGAAAAAGGGCAAACTATGTAAATTAGATCAGTATGGGAATCACACTAATGGAAAACGGAAATGCCAACACAAGACAATTTTTTTTACATAGTATTACATCTCCTTAGAAAGCATGAAAGCAAGGTGGAAGGAAAATGCAGTAAAACAGGAGTAGTTTACCTACCATGTCAATGGCAGCTTGTAAAGAAATAGAAGAAATTATGCAATACAAAAAAAAAAAAATCAAGTCCTTTTCAGGAGACTGTCTACCATCTTAACCTCACCTGCTCGCACAAACTCTATCTTTAGGTTCCTGTGATGCAACCGTCATAATCAGAAAACAGGCTGTTGCACAGACGTACAGATACCACACCATCTCCAAGTGTGTGGTGTTTCTGGTAAGTTTTTCTGGGCATTGGGTAATGTGAAGCCAGGGAATTCCAAAGAGCTTGGTCAAGATCCCCAAAAGCCTTATTAACAGACAGTAAAAATTGAGAAAGGGACTGAATATGCAAAATCTTAGAGAGGCTGTGAACCCTACTAACTTCTGTACTAGCTCCTGGAAAGATTACTGATGATCAAGGTAGGCAATCTCAAATTCCCACCTGTTATGAGAGAACTAATGCACGACTGAAAATTTCTGAGACACAGTAGATACTTCATGCTAGGGAGAAGGCTACATCAACTTACATGGTTGGTATTGGTTGCCTCTTAAAACCAGAGCCCAAACACTCCAATACCTAAGGTGAATCTCGACAGACAGGCTAAAGCAGCCTCAGGATCCCAAAGTACTTCAGTGTGTTTAAATCACAATGCAGTGGAGCAGGTACCTGTTTCTGCCCATTGTGGACTTCTTCCTCAGTGATGAAGGATCACCTGAAAAGGACTTTTCTACTCCACAGAAAATTGAAAAAGGCCTCCATAGCCCTCTCGGGAAGATAGTTCTGGAGTGTAATTTTCTGCTTACGCCTTGTCAGAGAATTAGAACAATTTTGGGCCATAATCCAAGCAACAAATGCATCATGAATGCTACTAACATGATGCAATTCACTACAGTGGTACTGTGCAAATATAAAGAGTTATCAATATGGGAAATAAAGGAACAAAATCCACTTGAAAAAACACTTTTCGGGCAGAGGATCTATTCTGAAATGGTGACCTACCAATCCACTTTCATATGCTATGTGCATATAAAGAAAGAGGAAAAAGCTAAAGAATGCCGTCCACAAACACTGCAAAGGAAAATTTTCCAGTCTGAAGTGACAGGACATGAATGCATCCATAGTTCAGATGTATATAACTGGCTTAATATTTATTAGGATAGCATATCACTAATATACTATATCAAAAATGTTTAATCTTAACGAAGATAAGGCTTTTCCCCATCTGTAGATTAGCAACCTTTGCAGAAGAGACTGCATTTCTCTGTTATTCATTTTTTTATAGAATCATACAATGGTTTGGGCTGGAAGGCACCTTAAAGATCACCTAGTTCCAACCTCCCTGCCATGGACAGGGACGTCTTTCACTAGATC
>VZSC01018404.1:392708-416841 GCA_013398225.1 Steatornis caripensis | reverse complement strand
GACATCTTTCACTAGATAAGGTTGCTCAAAGCCCCATCCAACCTGACCTTGAACAATTCTAGTGACGGGGCATACACAACTTCTCTGGGCAACCTGTTGCAGTGTCTCACCACTACTCTCATTGTAAAAAATTTCTTCCTTACAGGCAGTCTAAATCTACCCTCTTTCAGTTTAAAGCCATTGCCCCCTGTCCTGTCAACACAGGCCTTGTTAAAAAGTCTCTCTCCATCTTTCTTACAAGCCCCTTTTATACAGTGAAAGGTCGCATCAAGTTTTCCCCAGAGCCTTCTCTTCTCCAAGATGAACAACCCCAACTCTCTCAGCCTTTCTTCAAAGTAGAGGTGTTTCAGCCCTCTGATCGTTTCCGTGGCCCTTCTCTGGACCTGCTCCAACAGGTCCACGTCTGTCTTGTGCTGGGGACTCCAGAGCTGGACACAGTACTGCTGGTGGGGTTGTCTCATGAGAGCTGACTAGAGGGGCAGAATCACCTCCCTCAACCCGATGGCCACACTTCTTTTTATGCAGCCCAGGATATGATTGGCTTTCTCAGCTGCAAGCACATATTGCCAGCTCATGTCCAATTTTTCATCAGCCAGTATCCCCAAGTTCTTCTCTGCAGGGCTGCTCTCAATCCATTCATCCTCCAGTCTGTATTAATACTAGGGATTGTCTCAAACCAGGTGTGGGACCTTGTACGTGGTTTTGTTGAACTTTCTGAAGTTTTTCACTGATTCAGCTAAAACTTTCAGTCATCCAGATGGTCCAAGATATCTGTTAGTCTTGCTATTTTTCCTTCCTCGTTCTTTTTTTCCTTTTGATCAAGCACAAAAGACTGCACATCAGTCCATAATTAAAAGTTTCAAAGGGCACGACAAAGGGACTTTACTAAGAACCCTAGTCCTATACTGGAGATACAGTACTTTAGATGCAGCAATATGTAGGAAACTTATAGTTCAGTGCTTAATTACGCGTCTGAAAACAGACACATTTTTATGTTTCTGATTTAAGGAAAGAAATTGTTTTTCTTTCAATATACACACAGACACAGTGGGCTATGGGACAGTTGCTTACAGTCATTATTGTGTCTCAAAAGTTCCAGGCGGAATACAAAATGATGAATTTTTAAAGAACAAAGATACAAATACCAAATGAACAATTGATTTTCCATGAGCATCGTATAAATCAATCACTAGAGATCTTATTTTCAAAACCACCCCAGCAGGCCAACTTATGTATTTAAAATTATTTGCTTTCTGAACATAGACCTTTCTTCTATAAACAAGAAATTAGCATTATAAGACAAAAAGCACTAGAAATCTGTACTTCTGCCCAGAATGAATTAGGCCAGCGAAACAAAAAGGCCTGCAATTACAAGTCAGCAGTATGAACACTATAAGGACTGAAAAAAAAAATTATTATTTCCCATAAAGTGCAACTGTCTCTCTCAGAGGACTCTCTCCTCCTTTTTTACAGCTCTTGAGTTTTTAAACTATTTTTCATTTCACTGTGGACATTACTGAAATGATAAAGGGACTGCAAATTTCTTTTACTTAGTTGAACTGATCAGACAGCAGAACAGAGAGAAGGGAAAGAAATAGACATGAAAAGAAACACAAAGACAAGAGTTCTGGCTCCATGCAAAATTGTCTGGATCCCAGAAAATTTTCCCAGAACAGATGTTAAGACATGGAAAAAGCACAGGCCAGACTTGGGACTTAAGTATGTAATTTAACTGCCTCAAGTAACATATTACAGGGAGAAAGCATCGAGTCTGACATAACTTGGATTGCCAGTAGGACCAGATGGTTTGCTTAAATCACAGGCTAATAAACCTTTACACAAAGTAAGAGGGAAATGAATTATGGTTTCATCATAGCCCCATTTTTGTTAAAGCAGTAGGGTGGCTTTAGGTACTCTTAAAGACTATATCCAAGACACTTAACTAAATTCTTGGCTATTCTAATTTAAGGGAACAACTTTCAAATTCTTATAGATATTGGGAAAGCTGTTAAGCATAGCTTTATGAGAGCTAAAAATATCAGAGGAAAATGAGAGAAATAAGTAAGCAGTAACAAAAAAAAAATCTCCCCCCTTGATAAAATGAAAATGTAATTTCTGGTTTGGAAGATAAGGACAGACCTTAACTAAGAGAACAGCTGAAAGCTCTGTGACACTGACAGCAGAACGGTATAAAGCAGACAGGCTCTGCCCCACCACACAGCCTGGAGCCCTGGCTCCAACTCAAGCCCTTCTTATTCATGAGCAGTGCACGAGGACGCATACATCCGTAGGTGCACAGAGAAACGCAACACGGCTACTTCCTTCTCTACTATGAAAATGTGACAACCACCAATCTTTTTGAAGCAGATACGTTAAGGGGTGAAGATCCTTTACCTTCATTTTTATTCTGTAATTGTCAGCACTATAAAGATACACTAAGGTGAACAGACGTTCACCTACAGAGAGCATTCTTCCTTACACTATACATATCACCCTATATAACTGCTTCACTTGTTCTGTTTGGTTGCTGTTAATGAACATTGCCATAAGATCCAATGCACACAAGTGAAAAACTTTTTTTCTTTTTTCTTCGCAAGTTGGAATTTCTTAGCTGAAGACTAAGCTAAGACTAATTTCTAAGCTGAAGACTAAGACATCTAAAAACACTTCGAAATAAACACAGCAGAATATTGTGCAACAATTAAGATGTTTCTATACATCAGATTTATCTCCATCTCAAAGAGGAGGCCAGGTTTACAGCACCCCTTTTGGCAAGGTCAGCTGTATATAACGTCAGACGGCTGTGGCAGTCTGTGCACAGGGGGAAGGCGAGGAGTTCTGCTTTGCGCACAAGAAAGAGAGGAGTTAGTGTCAAAGCCCTAAAAACGGCTGGTGGACTATCAGTTCTCCAGATAAAAGAGAGAATCTTCTGATCATCTGTAAAATACAGCGGTAATTTTAAGGATTAACTTTGTGTGTCTTTACATTAGCGCATTACTTTCTTAAGTCTTTATACCTTTAGTTTTTAGGTTGCTAGGGTTTTGCACGTTCAGCATCCCCGATTAACTGCAGTGTTTTTGTGGCTTAGCAGAACTGGTGCCACTGTCCCATTCTTACATTATTAATTGGGAAAAAGGAGTGGAGAAAGACAAAGAGAACAAAAGACTACGGTCTGAAAAGCTGCAGGATACTGTAGTTGAATGCAAATTTTCTTATCACTGTGAAAGTGAGATACTTCAGACAGCTGATGTCTCTTTTTTCCATGAGTTGGTCTCTCAACAACAACTTTCTTAACAAAACAAAAAATCTGATAACAAAGAGGAGTTAATGTTCTGTGTTGCTCCTTACTGCCTCCACTGATGGTTGTAGGCAATGAACAGCCCTAATATTAGACTGACCATATGATATCTGACATGACAACATCACTCCTGCAGAACCTACAGAAATAGAAATACAAATACAGGAGTCATTGCCAAGGAGTATGTTACTTGAGTATCGATCAAGAGTGCTTTTTGCTCATACTCTGAGAGCACTGAGCTCTTGTATGGAGGAGGAATCAAAATTCACAGATGTTTGGAAAAGAGAAAACTCCTGAGCTGCCAGACTTCAGGACTGAGTAAGTCACAGCTGTGTCCTGTTAGGATGTTTGGAGGTAGCTTTGACAGCTGTATCTCCTAAACGAGGGCCATAAGCCATATAAATAAGCAACAGCCTACTGCTGGGACAAGAGCTCTTGAGAAGGATGCAATAACTGTCTCTGCTTAACACATACAAAATATTTGAGTCAGGCCTGGAAAAAAATTAGTGAAAAACTGAATTCTGATTTCTGTTGAGGACAGACATCTGTTGTACTCTCCGGTATCTGAAGACTGTAACAAGTTACAATTTTATTTCTGCATCTCCCGCAACTGGAACCATTATCTGATGAAGTATTCCCGTTATGCTTTTTAACCCTTGCAACCATACAAAAGGAAGCTGTCCTGTTTTATTTTACACGGATACACAGTCATAGGAAACTGTCTTGTGTTTATCTTCTGTGGCTGGCAATGAATCCCTCCAGACCCTTGGGAACACAGCAGCAATTACTACTTCAAGCAATAACAAACAATTCAAGGTGTAACAAACAATCTTGCAAAAACCTGGATTTTGATCACTATTTAAAAATCTCGACAGAGGCAGAGAGACTAGAATCTGGCGCATTTAGCACATTCTGCACACACTCATTTAGCACAACCTGTTACATCCAAACAGAATCCCTAGACCTATGGTTAACTCATGATACTCCAGCCACAACTCTAAACAGGGACATCTTCAAAATAACCTTTCATAGGGTACATCTACTCTGTGATTGCTGCTGAGCTAGCAGTAGCAACTGGGCCAAAGGAAGCCTTTCAGCTCAGCCTAAATGCCTAAGGATTTCAGCATTTTTTTACCAGCCTTCCGTAGACCATGCTGATTTCCATTTTGCTGCATTTTAGACAGTTTCAGGTTGACTAGGATATGTCACCATGGCAGACAGTTTAGACATAACTGAATAACATTCAAAGTAAGTATTTAATGCTGTGCTACGTGGCATTGTCAATGTATATAGCAGAGATTGATTCTCCAAAGAGACAAATTCTGAGATGATGTATTAACTCACTACAAGTAGTGAAAAAATGGTATGCTAATTCCACGTACAATTTTAACACTCTATTCCCAAAAGACACTAAGGATCATGAAAATAAATACATGAAAGCACAGTTAATATGTGAAAGCTCATGCATTGACACAGGATGGTTGAACATGTGGCTAACTGAAGACGTGTAGTCTCACTGGCAAGCTCAGGAAAGTTTCCATCTCTACTGCCTCGTGGAAGAAAATCTTTAGCATTGTAGTTAACAGAAAGCAAAGAACAGAACCTAGCCACAATAACTAAAAAGTAATCCCACCATACTGAGCCACCTGAATTCAAGCTGAAATTCAATGAAGGGTTTCAATGAATGTGATAGTAAACAGCAGTACAGCAAAATCTGGAAGCTTCTGTGTGAGTAGGAAACATTTCAAAAAGAAGACGCATCCTCAAGGTAACAGACCTCAGTCTGTCACTCTTCTGTGTTTTTCTGTATGGGAGAATGAGCTGGAAAGGAATACAATTTCTTTTCTTGCACTTATGGATTTTGGGGAAAAACTGATTATGTCAGAAAAAGAGTATATGTTTTTAATTTATGAAGCTAATGTACAAGTCTAATGAACTTTTCTAATGCTCTAATCTACAAATTACTGTATCACACTCGGATCTAAGATCACAGTTAAAGAATGCAACCGGAAAATGGAAAAGAAATTCCAAACGAAAAAAGTACAAGACTAGCTTTAAAGAAACATTAACACAAGTATTTACTTGGGTCCTTACAATTCCAAGAAAGGATTAATGTAACCAAATCTGCATGACTTTCTCCTTCAAACCAGGTCTGAAAGCAACTCAAGACTGATTTTCTCTTGAGCAACAACAAATAAAATATTACCTAGAGGTAGGTACTTGGGAAAAGAATAGAATAGGTAGAGAGATGCCAAGATAGAGCTTTGTCCAGAATACTTGACTATAATAAAAGTATAAAATATATAAAATCAGTATTTATCTATTAAACAATAAAAAGGGACAAACATCCAGAAAAAAAGACCTTAAAATCAGTATTTGCACCAGATTTCTATATAACAGCTTCCATCAGTATTTCTCATTTCATTAAATGAAAAGGTGACTTATATGGAGAAATGCTCAATGTATATTTTGAACAGAGGTTAACTATCATTTCAGTGTCCCCAGTTCTCCTAAAAGTTACCACATTTTCCCCACTTTGCAACCTTAACCCAGTGCAACAGATTAAACAAAACCAAAACATTTCTGAAGGTTTTTTTTCCCCGATAATGTTAGGAAAAGATTTCTGTCCCAAAGTCTTTGGGTATGATTTCGTATTCATAATTTTTTTTTCCTATTCATTCTTCTCTACTGGAGGAAAAAAAAGAAATTAAAAAAAATCACCCAAGTCTCCAATTAGACAGAGCTAAACATATCTAAGACAGAAAAGAAAAAAAAAATTCCAGTCTGTTACACTTCTTAAAAGGTACCTTACTGAATACAGAAGGAACTACATACTGGATCACCTTTCCCATGTAAGGAGTGTGACTCAGTACAAACCTGGGTATTTTTAAAGGAAGTGGCTATGTAAGCCATGTAAATACCTGGGGTGAAGAAGTAACTTTTAGAAGCAGTGCCTCTAAAAATGACTGCAAACATAATTCATTGATAAGGACACAGTGCACAGTCAACTTTACCTAGCCAAGAGGCTTTCTCTAACCAAAGGAAAAGAATCATACAAAAGAATGAAAAAAGGTGTACCTCTTGGAAAACAATAGCAAGGCTATACTTCAAGGTGACAACTGTGTTAAAAAGCTCTTAAAAGAATTTGTATCAGTAAAAGAAGTTAAACATGCGGTTTCAGCACAGATTTTTTTACTTAATATGAATTAAATACTTTGTACATGAACATATATACATACAGTCAAAAACCAAAATGAGTTTGGCGGACTTTTACGAAAAGGAGCTTTGCAGAAAATATTTGAGAGATGTTCAGCCAAAGAGAATGTAACTGTGTAGAAAAATCAGCGGGAAGCAATGAGGCTTCAGCACTTTCACCCCCAAACCGTATCTTGGATTCCTGCCTTGAACTCCAATAACTTTATTTATCAGACTTCTTATTAGGAGATACAGAAGAAGAGACAAAAATATTTATTAAAGGAAACTGTCCAGCATCTGTTACAGAGCAGTCAGAATTCTGACGTTTCTACAGTGCTCAGAAAACACCTATAGGTACGCGGCTCATGAGAAATTCCACTTTATATTTTTCATTTACAGGGACCTGTAGGAAGTAACTTAATGTGTAAGAACTTGTGCTGCGAAATAATTCAAACACTCAACATACTTTAGAAAATAGTTTAGACCTATTTTAGTAACAGAATTCTCAGAAAAAAAGTGTATGTGTTTTAATTTATTTTGCATTTTTAGAAGGTACTCGGTAGGACAGGGTTCAATATACACTAATTCTGTTGTAACTGTAGTTTCTATTCTTACAAGAAAATGTAGTCTAAGTGATATATGCTAGAAAGTTAAAACAGGACCAGAATGGTGGTCTGACGGAAGTACAAATGAGAGGTATTATTCAAAACTTGGCAAGAATTTCTACACAGTAACTTCCAGGTAAGACAGAAAAGGCTCTTGAAGGCTGTACTCCACATTCAAACCCCTGCAGACCTTGTACTTACAGTAGGGAAATCCTGGTGAACAGGAGATGGGGAAAAAGGAGAGAACTGTGAAGGAGGTTCTAGTTGAGTTATTAACCTATGTCATATTTATTTTTCCTTAATAAACAGATACGAATTTTGAAGAAGGCATATGTGACACAGGATTTAACGAGTCTTGTTATCAACATAATTTTACATGTAATACGTACCTGAAAGAATATTAAATCCTGCTGAAAAAACTTATAAAGATAGTGGGAGAAAGAAATCAACATAAGTAAATACATTTAAACAATACATCACTATGACAATATTCAGTATTTTATTTTTTCTCAAAAGGTAAAGCAGAGAAACCTGCTCTGTGTAGGATAAAAATAAACAACGTATCTTATACAGTAGCTATAGATATAGTTATTTATAGCTCTACATACTTAACCTCATTTAAAATTTCCCACTGTGAACCGTAACTTCAAAAATGCTGATAGAAGGTGTCAAGATCAGACTGTCAACTCAGAAATTTCAATTTAAGTAACTACCTAAGGGAGGAAGGAAAGAACAGGTAATGGCCAGTATTTCACGTGTTTATTTGCCATAAGATATTAGACTAAGGAGTTAGATGTTAGCTGATGCTATATATAGTGCATTTAAGCAGGAGTGGATATTCATGAGAGAACAGAGCTGCACTACTATCAGTAGAAACACTATTTAAATTTCTAAAACCTACTGCTTTTCAAATTTGAAGAAAATAAATAAGGTAGAGAAACATATGTTGTGGCCAGCCAGTGCACCATCTCGCTCACAGAAATAGCAGCCTGTTGTAAAGGCCACTATAATAGCTTCTGTTAAAAATATTTTTAGTAATAACACTAAGCAATTCCTGCCTCCGTTTGTCAGTCCTGTTCTCACAATTCAATGCTTCCTCAGATGTACCTCAAGTTCTGCATGGGGATCCACGAACCAGATGAGCGAATTGGTTCACATGAAAACATTCCTTCAAAAAATAAAATAATTCTTATCACGAATTAAGTCACTGCTCCATTTCACAGCATGGCCTCAGAAAGATCCAGGCTTGGAAAACTGAAGGGATGTGCAGTGAAGTAATGAAAGGGATGAAAGCGAGCGAAGAGAGGGAGGGCGTAAGTATCTTAGGTCAGTACACATTTGTGAACTATGCCCTCAAATAATGAAGGCTTAAAATGTAAGTAATTCTAATATTGTGCTCCTTGAGGCAAGGAACTGACACTGAATCACAGAACCTGAACCTCTGTTTCACTCTGTTCTGCAAAAAGGGCCTTATTCTTTCATGAAGATCAAAACATGTTTCCAGCATCGTTCAGGGATTGGTGCTGATTACGACTAAGTTGATATATAAGATAACATCCTGGCTCCCGCTGCAGGAGGAGCGATGGTAAGATACACCAGGACAGTGAAAGAAAGTTTGTGAGCAAGACAGGGCCTTTTGTCAAAGTCAACCTCCAGTGGTTTTTCCTAGGGAAGTAAAATTACCACTGTATTTTTGAGCAGGGAAAAACTTAATTTAAAAAAAAATCTTCAATTTAATTATTTTTTTTTTTCTGAGGAATGTAATGATAGTTTTACTAAAGTAAACTCAGATTTGGTTAATTGAGAAGAAGTNGATACATCAGGACAGTGAAAGAAAGTTTGTGAGCAAGACAGGGCCTTTTGTCAAAGTCAACCTCCAGTGGTTTTTCCTAGGGAAGTAAAATTACCACTGTATTTTTGAGCAGGGAAAAACTTAATTTAAAAAAAAATCTTCAATTTAATTATTTTATTTTTTTTCTGAGGAATGTAACGATAGTTTTACTAAAGCAAACTCAGATTTGGTTAATTGAGAAGAAGTATCTTGATCCACATTTGGGTTTGCCGTCTCTAATAGAAAGAACTTTATAATAGAAGTGTTTATCTGAGAAATGCAACCTTCAGCCTTATGCAAAGTACTTAAAAACAAGTCTTCATACACCTTCTGACATTGAACCTATAGGGCTGAACTAGTGGCATTACTTATAGGGCTGAACTAGTGGCATTAGCCATAGTTGCACAAAACCCCGCAGCTGTAAGGAATTCACAGTAATATTTACATACAGAATTCAGCAGGTGCGCCAACAAAACCAGGTGAATAAGTTAGAAAGTACTTGAAGAACTTTCAAGTGTTTATGTAAGACTCCCTCATATGCTTTCTGTATGCCAGGGCTTCTGTTATACAGAACAATAAGGTTAATAAAACTATGTCCAGCCCAACAGGTGAACTGCAGGAAATGCCTGATCTTATTTTTGTGATAGATGAAAGAAAGAACAGGTCTAAGATCCTGAAAGAAACAGAAAGCTTTAGTCAGCTGGAGACATCTTGCCATGTATAGTGTATTAACACAGTTAACCCAGTGTCACAGTTAATACACACTGCCAAGATATTTTCAAACACTGGATTAAAGAGAGCAAGATTTTAATCTGAAACGGTTATTTGAGAACCATGAAATCCCGAGTAGCTTCATGGACACTCAAATCAAATCTGAAGCCTGTAAAATTGCAGGGAACATCATGAGATGATGGAGGGCAGGATTCCACAACACAGGGCTACAAAACCAAAATTAAACACTGGGGCAGAGGTACACACAAATGAGATGTCCTCATACCTTGAACCACTTAAAGCCAAAATGGTTGACCTCATGCACTGATTCATTAAACAGCTTCAGACAGGCAGTGAAGTGGCAGAATGGTAGAAAACAAACAGAAGAGAGGAAAGAAAAAGCATGCAATTAAAAGCAAATTATAATCACTTTGGACAACATTAACATTTTAAAATCACACATATCATTCGTACTTGGTCTAAGAATGATCCTAACCTGTTATTGTTTGTAAATATCAAATTATTTGCCATTAACATTGTATAGAAAACAGAGCCTTGTATTTTAAAACTCTTAAGCTATCTAAAGGCATCTTTCACAAGTCTACAAAGAGCCTCCACAGAACAGAGGGCATTCTTTTAAAGTAATTGAAGGAATATGAAATGAAAAACATTTGAAGGAAAGTCTCCTCCTCACCTAGGAAAAATAGCTACTTGCCATCACTCTTCTTGACTATTTAACTCACATCAAAACAAAATCCTATTGGACAAAATGGGGCACAGCAGCTCTCCCAGTGCTGACTGGAACAAGGCACTCCGGTTTCTTTTCTTTCATGTCATCTTGTTGGTCACACTTTAATAACTATAATTGGTCAGAGCCAGCAGTTTAGTTCTTGTGTAGGAATAAGACACTGCTGTCAATCAGTGATGGTACAGGCGCTGACTTTTCCCTCTATCGATCCTGCTGCTTTCAATTCATCCTTCTTTCTCCTCTTCACTTCCGTGCACAGTAGTACATCCAAATTGATTTCTTTTTCACGATACTGTGGCCCTCCATATTCCACCAATCTTTTCCACAAATCTTACTCCTCTTGGCATTCTTCCTCTGCTCGCAATCTCTCTCTGATCCTTACAGCTTATTGACCCTCAGGCTCCACATTTCCCTGCCTTGCCTCATCTCTCAGATTGCACACCCAATTCCAACTCCCTATTCACCAACTATTTCCCTTCCTCACCAAGCTCTGACTATCTGATCTCACTGTGTGCCTCTCACCAGGCTTTGCTGGTGAATGCTTCTGAAAAGCCTCCTTACTGCCAAACTTGAATTTTGTGCATATACCCAAAGCACTATTCACTTCTCATGTTCTTGTTTTAGGATACCTCTTGTATAAATAAAACTTTGCTTCTATGACAATAATTCCCTATTTTACTAACCCAGGCTTGTCTCTTCTCCTCTTCAGAATAAACCTGTAGCTAACAGCTCACAGTGGACAGACATCTATGAGGAGCTCATGCTTAATAGACTAAAAAGGCATCCTCCTTTCCATCTCGTGGCTTAAATCTTCCTCACCATTTCTTTTCTTTTCATCTAGGACATAACTTTAATGCTTTTGTTAATCTTGATAGAGTATTTGACTCAAATCTCCTTTTAATGGTTATTTTTAAAAACTTGTAGAATTTCTTTTATGGAATATCTCTAACATAAGACTTTTCTGACTGCATCTATGTAACTGAAGTGCTTTGGTAGGATTTGTTCTGTGCCTGGATCTATGCAAAAGTCTTTCTTCTGCAGGCTGTGCCCATTTGTGCAGTAAGCTCCTTGTCTGTAGCTTTGATCGTGTCAATGCTACTAGCATGCCTCTTTGCTAGTGAATCAAATGTAAGCTATTCAGCTTACATACAGCAAACTGTACTCCACCCACCTTTCACTTTCAATACTGAGATGACCTGTGATCATCCTCCAGTACAAGCCTACATTAAATGTGCGTAAAATTTGTAAACGTTCATCTTTGTGCTTACTTCCCTAACTTCAGATACTTCTAACCCCCACAAAATTTAACACACTCTACCTTCTTCAAAACCTTCACTCAGAAAATTCACTAAGCCTTATGCATCTTGTTCTGCGTTGAGCACAGACATCACAAAAGGGTAAGTTCTATGGCCTTCAAGATGCTCAAAGAATACAAAAATGGTCACTTTGTCTTGTAACAAAGAAATTAAAATGTTACAACATCCCAAACATCAACTCACATACTATTTGTTTACTTTTGCATCTCAACATAGAATCTGCTCCTTTATGAGATACATATTTTCCTTTCAAGGAGATCTGATCTTTGATGTGGTCTTCACAACCTAGTTAACATTTCTATTTCAGGCAATTTTTTAAAAGGCTACAGGAAGTTTGGAAAGAAGGCATTCTTTAAAGTGAACTCCATAACATTGTCTAGGATCTTAAGGTACAGCAACCAGAATTATCCCAAATACAACTATTGGAAAACGCTGAGCTTGACTCTAGCCTAAAGAGAAACAGTTACTTTCTTCTTGAAAACGTGGATTATTACTAAGATATTCATATCGTCTTTTTAGTTAAGGTATGTGATATAAGAATACATGTTGGAAAAAAACCCTCTTAAAATGTTTTAAAGTGCAGTTAGTCGGAACATTTTTTACTTAAATAACAAAGAGACAGAGATCATGCCATTGCAATGCAACTGACCAAATGCTTTTGTTTGCTAATTACAGTCAAGTAAGGAACAGTGAAAAACACTGAATAGGCTCACAAAAAGCACAGTAAGAATGCCAAGTTCAGCTTCTGCTTCAAAAGCTTTATCAAAATCTCATGGAATTTTATTCACTACTTACGGTATGTTTTCTGGATGATTACTTACGTGAGTTAAACTAGGGCACAAACATGATTCTTCAGAGTATCTCATCAGTGGCACAGAATCAATGCGTAAAAGTTTACACTTCTGGCCTCAACATGTAAGTGTGTATTTTCTATGTGTATGGTTGGCACAAGCCAAGAGATTGGTCTCTTTATCCAGTTGTTTTGCAAGTGCAACAAGACTGTGGTCCATAAACACAACTATGCTAAAAAAAATCATGGTCTTTAAACACATTCAATGAACAACACTGAACCTCATCATGCTTACACATAGAAAGATCGCTTTGACAGGCAAGACAGATCAGAAGAGTTACTATTTAAATAATATTTTAAAGCTCAGGATACCTTATATTTCTCTTTAATGTCAAGAAAATCTTACCTATAAAATACAACTTAGCATGAAGGCTTTGCAGATTTTATGAGTTCTGTTATCTAATTTTGGAACAGAGATACAGGATCATCAAACAAAACCAGCTGCGTTTCACAGTAAAGCAGGGAAAACGGTACTTTACTGTCTGGTTACTTTCCTAAGAGGACTACCGGTGACTTTATAAGATTGCAGACCTGTTTCTCAGCATTGATCCTGGCTGACTCCTCTTGTGCTAGCACCATTTCTCGCTCTGCAGTTATCTGAACACTTTCTCTGAGTGCCTCTTCCAATTCTTCAATCCGATCATCCTTTTTACGTAGATTGTCCTGGAAAATGACGGGAGACTAGGTGAAGATGACTTGTTTGGAACTACAGCCTTTTAATCAACCAAGTTTTATGCCAACCAAAAATGTGTTTCTCCCTCCCAAGGCGCAACTGCAGGGAAATTATCTTCACACAAAGGAAAGAAAGATGAAGTGATGCAAGAGTAGGAGGAAGATTACGGTAAAGAGAAGGAGAAAGCTAGCAAAGCAGGACCTCAAAGCAAGAGTGCTGGCCCTCCATGTTGGACATACCACAGTCCTGTCAGATTACACAGCACAGAGAAGCAAGGGTTGTTGGTAAATAAAGATTAGTAAGCAGTTCCAAAGAAGCATAGAAGCCAGAATTGGTGGGAAGGTAGCAGGCATTCAGCGTTGCCCATTTGCTCACACACTCACCAGCAGGCGCGGCAAGAAGGAAAACATAGCACCGCAGTTTGGAATTTGCCATTTCCAGGTTAAGGGGGAGAAAACCAAACATTAACCTAACAGAGTTTTCCATTGTTCAGATTAAGTCTTTTAGGAAGTTTTTCATCAAAAACTCTCTAGGAGTTATGAAGAGTTCATCTAGGCTGTGTGAAGCTCAGGTATTTAAGCATCAAGACTCCCTTAAAATTTATTCTTCAATTAAGAGCATCTTCACAGTTTCAAGTTCAGATGTCCCACAAATATTCAAAGAAGAAAACCATGCTGCTACTAAGAAAATACACTGTTTTGTCGGTTTATAAAACCAGTATAATGTAGAAAAATTATATATGAAATTAATGTTATTGTTATTTGTAAAGGAGATCCTCCTTACTTTAATAGAATAAATGTGCTGCTTCTGCTGTAGCAGCTTGGACAAAAGACTGCAAAGCAGGCTTTCCTGAGAGGTACATACGAATGTCTTGGACCATGGCTGCTTAACAAATCCATGAGAAATGAGCAGCTTGATGGAAGATTTCTGCATTTCTTGTCTTGCAGATCGGTTTAGATCATAGGGTTCAGATGAGATATTAATGCACATTCAAGTTACCATATGGGCTTTTTAGCCATCTCAGCAGCAGTGGAAGAATAAAAAATGTTTCACTTTGCTTTTTGCATTTTCCTTTTTGACAGATTTACCTCTTTGTCTTCTGTCCTTTTGTATTTAGGGCTGAAATTTTCCATTGTTTCTCTGAAAGTGTTTCACCCCATATAAAGAATAAAGAAAAAGATGACTGAGTTGGAAAAAATTTGACCTTGCAACATTCATAATGCAAAAAATAGTCATCGGACTTTAAAGAATGAACCTGACTTATTCATTAACTCCTGCTTTCTAGGACTTGGGATACATTACCAAGGTTACTTGTTATATGAACACCATTTCTGGCAGTCTCAAAACTGCCACTTTAAATGAGAGTGTTCCAGCAGAGATGCAAAGCTTTGTATCAGACCAGCGCAAGACCTCTGGCACCACTGCCTTCGGATAGAGAAAGCCTACTATGCAACCACTGGCACAGGCTACAGTATTTGTTTCTGCTGATGGTTACTGGCAAGTAATTGCTGATTTCTAAAGAAACAAAGGGAGAGATCTTCATTTCAGAAACAGAAGCTGCAGAAAATGTTTTCATACTTTTTGAATTTTTCTGAAACACTGACACTATCTTCCAAAACTGCTTTATGGTTAAGATTAGCCTAACCAAAGACTCATAAAAAAGATGAATAACAAGTTTACAAAAAACTCAGCACAGAATATAAACCATACCAGACATGAAAGATATTTACTTGCCTATCTGCATTTCATAATAAATATTGACTGTACTTCTTGATACATTATTCATGGATAGCCAAGGAAATGTGGAAGTGTAGCTCTCCATTTCAAACAACAGAAGTGGGAATGGTTCATTTGAACAGCTGCATGTAAAATGGAAACTGCTTTAAAATAAGAATGCAGAATAAAACATTCTAACATATAGACAGGTCCACTCTTCATCCTGGGCAAACATTTAAGAGGTAAATTTGACACTGTATTAACCTTGATACTTTATAGTGCTCTATTCAGACAGGTGAACTCACGAGGGACCAGAGGAAGAGCAATTGATGGTATCAAAACCAATCAAGACTGTGCGATGCTACCAGCACTTGAAAAGTCTACAGTAATGTATAATTACTTTTCCTCAAATTATACACAAACTTTTACAGATACACTAGAGGGTTTGCAAGTTAAAAAAATCCAGTGTTGACTTTGAAACAACTGCCTAGAAATGACGATCTTTTAAGTTTAGTTTAATACCAATAACCCATCCAGTAAGGACAGATTAGTTACAAGTTTTCATGTTCTGTCTCAGACAAACCTAGTTAAAAGATGTGCAAGTTTACACTCATAATGGTGTCACAACATGTGTAACCACCTCACAAAACCACACCGATGCCTGGCAGGAGCAGCAGATCATTGTTTAGCCATATAGCAGAATCATCTCAAGACAGTTTTAAATAATCATTTTGTTTCTGCTCTCTTTGATTCATGACTAATTGATTAACATTTGAATTATTTTTTAAAATACAAGCTGCTATTTCAAACAAAACACACTAATAGAAAAAAGTAAATAAAAGTGAACAAGCATTTGCCTTTTAACACACCAACAAGTTTTCCCAAGGGTTTGGCTCTAAACTCTGACACGGCAGGCTCACACTGACCTTCAACCTGTGCTGCTACTGCTTTCCTCTTTTTAGTTTCATGAAGTATTCTATCTTTATTGTGATAAGCATTACACTCTGGAGAAAAACTTCCGTTAATTATAACTACAGTTATAATTTTTTTCCTGCAGTGACTGATCCTCTGAAGCAGTGGACTAGAGTACAACTTGAGTTGCTTCATATATACATCAGAACGTGGCACTGAGGGCAAATTTACCTTCCTGTATTTTGATTTTTGTGGCAGCGGCAGCCTCCTTTCATGAAACTTATAAAGATGACTATTCAGATAGAAAAAAAAAATTACTTACCTGTACAGTAACTGGATTCTCCAAGATATATTACATACCCAATATCTCTGTGACCTTCCCCTGCTCTCCTCCTGAGTCCCATATGCACGAGATTCCATGGCAGAGATAGAATTAAACTGGGACAGAGGAGATAGCTCTGCCTTATGCTCACTGGTGGCAGCACAAAGAAAATGAAAAACCCATTTGACACTACAGGAGTGCCGAGGGTTCAGGCACAATGAAAGTTTTTGCTACCCATACTATGATCCTGTAGCTGATTCGTATGCAAAACTCATTCCAATACATGTCTGTCTGAAAGCCTGAAAGGGAAAGGAGGTGTGACTGACGCACATTTCTAGGTTTTTTCTTTCCCTTCAGGAAGGAAGTGATAGGATGTCCAAATGATGTATGTTAAAATGATGTATCAATTTAATCTATCCTGCATTCATGTGATGTGTAATCTGCCATTGAGTTTTATGAAAGGGCATGAAATAGGATGTAAGTTTTCACAGAGGCATTTAGGTTCAATTAAATCTGAGGTATCTTGGCAAACTTCTTCATAATTGTGTCTCGAACTAGACTCACAAAGGTCTTTATGACTTAATTTGACTCTTTGAATTGGAATTAATGTTGGTTTCTCTAGTTAACTCTTGGGAAAGATTAGTTAACAGTTTGAGAAGGCAATGAAATGCTTCTTCTAACTGTTAAGAATATTTCTAGGACCAGCCAATCACCTAGGCAGGGAAAGATCATTTTCATATAACCCCGTAATTAATGCAATAGCACATTTTGACTGTGTTCTTTCATAGACCAGAAGGGAAGAACTCAGTACTGGAAGTGTTTGAACTAGGAAACAATTATTTCTTAACCAGTTAAATCATCATATTCCTGTGAACTGTTGCTTGTTCTTATCAGGTATTTCCTCAAGAAGCCACAACCTAGATATAGAACCCAACGATAACAATCTCAGTTCTTTCTAGACTGAATAAAACTCTCCCCAGAAAGAAAAATCCTCCTTTGTGAACTGACCTTCCACTAGATATGTGGAACCTGGGAACTCAGGACTGTCAGCTGCCTCAAGTGCTTCTTAGAGCTTCCTCGTGGATACAAACTGTAATTTAGTTATTGATACAACAGATTCTTCACCAACATCTGGAGGCATCAGGTGCCTGATTAACTGTAACTCTAAAGTGCATGCTGGTTGATTAATACGGAAAATTGAAATCTTATTACAAAGTTTCTTCCACAAAGTTCCCTTGCTTCCTGTCTTCAGCCATAACCAGTATCAAATGTGCAGAGGAAAAATTGGTTCTACTGTAGTAGGGCCTCTACTGAGGACTTGTGGTTTGCCAGCTCCAGAGTCTACCACAAGATGCCAGAAGACTCTCACTGAATTATGGAAGGTGGGTTTCTGCAGTGCTGGTTGAACTACTGAACTGCTGAACCCAGAAGGAAAGATGCTACGCCAAAATCAGAAAGCTGCTCTTCAGAAGAGCACAACTGAAGAAAAGAAATCAATTTATTAATGAACCTCTGCTTTTCTCTGAAAAATACCTTTAAAAACCTGCAGACCTTTTTAAGAAGGCCCTGAAGCTTTAAGGGAATATACAACATGGTGGTACCAAAAGGTGATATTACAGTTTCATTTGATTTCAGAAGCAAACAATCATAGGGCCTTAAAGCTCAGGCGAGCATGGTGGATCTCCTGCATTTGGTTCCACATGCTGATCAACTACTTGAATAAGCCTCTGAATAAGAAGAGCATGCAAAATTGTCAATCATAAATGGAGAAATACCTCTTCTACTGATGAGACAATACTTTGATTTAATGGGTTTGCAAGAATACACACTGGGTAAACACTGAAGGCCAGAACACCATAGTATGTAACCTAAACAGTAGTTACCATAGAATCTAGGTCAAAAAGAGTGTTTGGGGTCCCCATGCAACTCCTCCAAAGCAGGAGACATCCACAGTGAATCGTTTCTCTCTCTGTATTCATTACAATTTGCTGAAGAAGATAGCAATAAGAAAAAAAGCATGCTGTCTTGAACAGTGGAATAAAAGAAGACTATAAATTCCTGAAGAAGGAGATACCTTTAGGGTAGTGTATAGCTTGGTACCAAGATGTAGCAGGAACCACAAATAAACATAGATCCAATACTAAAGATTCTGAAAATAAAGTAATAGAGAGGCAAACTACCATTTAAAGAGCTGCTACTATATATTGCTGGGCATGAACAGTGGAGTTTATAGAATAACTACAAATGCGAGTATCATCAATGTTGAACACAACTGTCTTGATGCCCTCAACTGGTCAAAGAACTGAAGTATCTGGGGTTACCTGTGATGGGGAAACCTCTGTCTGTCTAGGCAGAAGCTGAGTATATCCAAGTATTAGGTCTATATGAAGTCCCTGCTTCTCTCAGAGTGAGCCAAAGAGGGCTTTTTCCTAAGTACAGCAACGGCATATGTAATTATCATGAGTTCCTGAATGAAAGAACAGTCTGAGAGCTGAAGAGACAGAAACTGTCAAGCAGAAGTTTTTCGACCACTGTTTCTTCATCTTTGAATAGATCAGACCTGAGATGCATGATGACTATCTCATTCGGACAATATGTCAACATGTAGAAAATTGTATCTGCCAAATAAGAAACATGGACACAAGCCTGACCAAGTTGCATAAATGCATAAAAATAACTACAGGACACAAAAGGAGAAAAACTGCAGTAGAAGAATTTCATTCTGCTATGAGTTGAGAGGGACGTGCAACAAAGCTGGCCACAGCACTGCATATGTCACATTGAAAACATGAGGGACAGCAGAAGGTGGCGAGTACCTAAGAGTACCACAATGGAAAAAAAGAAGACAGGTACATCTAGAATACGTGTGCACTTCTGGAACATCAGTTGCAGAAAGAATAGAAATATTTACAGTAAAAAGAAAAAATGGAAAAAAATTATTTCCAGACATGATAAATATAATTGAATCAGTGCATTAAAATTAGCATGGTGAAAAAAACGACAAGGAAGCCGACATTTTAAGAGAAATGGCCAATAAATTTTTCTTTTGAAACAGGTAGAAAATGGAGTGGTGTTTGGACAGCATTGTCCCTTGAGTATCATTGCTGCAGTGTAGGAGAGCACTTGAGTGATGTAGGACCATACATGATGTTTCTGACAAAAACATCTGCTCTTGTGTACATGGGAAGGATGCACACTTTAAAAGTTGTATGTATGGACAATCACTTGAAATAAAATCATAAAATTGCTCAACAACAGAAGTTAATAAAATACAAAAAATAAAAAGAGGCAGGCAGCTGCTCTACCCTGCACAAAGTCCTCGTGGCTACTGACATCATTAAGGAAGAAAGAAAAACCCTCATCTAGATAGTTAAGTATGTCTGTAAAATAACATGACAAATTGATGATGGGAAACATGTTGGTATGAATATTACTTATACAGAAGCTAACTGAAGTGGTAAGCATCTGTAAAAAAAATGCTCTTCTCTACATGCTAAGAAAATAAATATAGAACAAATTCATCTATCAGAAGTTATGTAAACTCATTTCTATTCTTAAATACATCGGTCACAAAGAAGCAGCAAAAAAATACAGACGAAATGACAACGGCATTAGCACTGAATGATAGTTATCACTATAAGGAATAATTTTGAGATATATCAAGATGTAAATAATGTTCTATATGCAACACATGTATAATCCTAAGGGCAAAACATGCATTCATTTGTTCCTAAAACATACTTACATGGAAAAAACCCCACCGAAACCCATGAAAACTGTAAAAGAAATATATCAATTCTAAAGATAGACCGTAACAGATAATACCCACATACATATACATTACTACTAAAGGATCTAATTTAAATTAAAGGGAAGTGAAAGGGGAGAAAAACACCTTAATGAAAAGTTAGTAAAGAGAAACACTTAATTTTTCACATTGTCTATTTCTTGAAGACACATGAAGGTCTTAACAAGACTTGTGCATACTGCAATTATTACCTGAAAATTGCTACAAATGTACTGTACACATTTGTATACATTATACAATGTTTCTGTACATTATACAGCATGTCTACAAAAATGGGTGAACAACTCCAGCCGTTCATATTTTTTTTTCTTCCAAGATTTTTTATGTGTTACCACTCAGGTGCGTTACTTTCAAAAACTGTTTCCAAAATATACAGCAGTTTTGTTCAAGGTCAGGAGCAACCTGAAATACACAGGACTTGTGGTAACAATAAGAAAGGATCCTAACCAATACTAGCTGAATTATGTCCATCATGAAGCTCTCCAATGCCAATATCCTTCTCTGCTACTGAAGAAGACTTCCATTGCAATCNCACATTTGTATACATTATACAATGTTTCTGTACATTATACAGCATGTCTACAAAAATGGGTGAACAACTCCAGCCGTTCATATTTTTTTTTCTTCCAAGATTTTTTATGTGTTACCACTCAGGTGCGTTACTTTCAAAAACTGTTTCCAAAATATACAGCAGTTTTGTTCAAGGTCAGGAGCAACCTGAAATACACAGGACTTGTGGTAACAATAAGAAAGGATCCTAACCAATACTAGCTGAATTATGTCCATCATGAAGCTCTCCAATGCCAATATCCTTCTCTGCTACTGAAGAAGAATTCCATTGCAATCTAGATTGTTTATACATTTCTTGAAGGAGAACGGAGCAGAAAGAGAATAAAAGGACAAACAGTTATAGACGCAGTTACACAGGCTTAAAACTGAAAGGTGGAACTGATTATTCCTACAAGAACCTGGCAAGATCTCTTCCTGATAGCTGCCATGCTTTTGACACTTTTTTGCCTGTCACTCTAAGCTTGGCACTCCCAACATAGCAATCAGTTAGGTATGTTGGTTTTCTATAGACACTTTTCAATAGCAACAACCTAGACAGACTAAAGTACCTTGCCAATACTAACAACCAGGTTTACCATTTAGCAGCTCACACAGGGTGCCAACAGCCTTAACATTTTGTGTCAGCTGTTGCAAATTACCACATTTGTATTTCTTAAAGCCTACAGGGACTGTGCTTCTATATAACCACAGTGGGTCAACTGCACGGACTATTTGAATGAGACCCAAGGCTGACAGTACAGCTGTGAAAATGTTCTGAAGTGAGCAAAAGCAATAGATATCTGTAATTGCTTTGGGGTTTTGCACGGGGTTTTTTGTTTGGTTGGGGTTTTTTTGGGAGCGTGTTTTCTCACGGATTTTTTGTGGTTTGTTTTTTTTTGTTTTTTTTTCTTTTTTTTTTTTTGAGAGAGGCTAATTGGTGAAATGCTACTGCAATAAGATTTCTTCTTCACACATAAATCGATACTACGACTCAAGGCTCCTAAACTGATACAGGATTATAGCAAAAAACAGTGGCAGTTTTAACTAACTGCACTATTAATACGAAGCTTGAAAGCATATGTTACTCACTTGATACAGCCCTTTTCCTCTGAACTCTCCTTGCCAATGTCAGTCCTGTCATCATCATTGTACTAATAGATCACAGTAGTGGTAAGACTTAATTTTCTTTGTTCATTTTCAATCATTCAGCAAAAAAGAGGAGCACAAGCAGCATGCATGGACAGCTAGTTACAAAAGTTCACTTCTCTTGTCCTCCCTCTTTTTCATAGCTGAATGTATGACAAAAATTGCTAGTGATACACCACCACTGAGGAAACATTTACCCAGCAGTTGATTCCATTGAACCTCTCTCACTCTCTCAATTTCAAAGGGAATTCCTGCAAACACCTCTGGTCTCATACATTCATTCTCATCTCTAATGTCCCTTCCTTGATTTTCATCACAGTAGAGGAGCTATTGTATTTGTGCCAGGAATTGCTTCCTTTAAAGCAGCCATCAGTTCCTGGATAGGAGCAACAATCTAGGGAGATGCTAATACTAACCACTATTCATTTGACATAATGCAAAAAACCCCAAACACCCAAACTTAATTACTTTCACCTTCTCCTATCTCCCCAACTTCAAACTAGAGATCATCAAAACAATTTCATATGTCAGAATTAAATTATCAATGGGTTTCACACCGTCTGGGAAGAGCCCAACCCACCCGCAATCCCCCTGGAAGCCAGATGCACCAAGTGAAGTTAATTTCAAGGAAAAGATCTGTTTTGGTAAAACCGGGATTGCACTACTAACCAAACATACACACAGTAATGTAGGGATATGTTTTGCTTAAAATTTAAAAAACTGGTTTCTGTTCTCAATACCTTTACCAGTAAATGCACAGATCAGCTTTACCACTGTATCTGAAAATGTAAGGATACATTTGAAGACAGGAAATAAACATACTTATGACTTGGATACCATAACAGAAACTTTAAAAAATGTCAGCAAGAAAGGGTCAGGAAGAACAGAATGATTTGGGCGTGCATCAGCAGTCAATACATATGTATGTATGGAACATGAAACCTATTATATACAACTGATAAGGACAGAATAGTGAAAAGAAAAAAACAAAAACCGGACTTTTAGATACCAACATAATCAGAAAATATTGAGTAAAAACACTGAAATTAAGTATTGGAAAAGAAAAACTTCTTGTTGCTGTATTTTCTGTGTTACACTGATAGTATCATTTAAGCAGACAATACAGCATCACAGCATTCCGAAAAATTAACATTTAAATTAACTGGCATAAAACCCAAAAGGATGACAAAGTGGAAACTTCACATTCTGAGATATTCCACTTCTTTGTATGAAATTCCAATTGTTTCTACAAAAGCCTGAACTAGTTCAGAGGAAAGAGAACAGTGATTGTTCTTTAGCCCTAAATTTTCCAAAATGATCATCTATTGTTCTCAGCCTGCAAAGCTGGAAAAAATACTCCCTGGCTCTTGTCTTGACCCATTTCTTTCCCATATTCAAGCCTTTAAATTTATTTAATATCTGTTTGAATAGAAGCTTGTCCTTATGCTTACTATTTTCTTCCTTTTCTTTACTTTTTCTACTTCTGCCATATCCTTTCTGAAGCGGATGGCCCGCATCACTGCACATTATTCAAGAGGTGAATGCACTGCTGATGTATAGAGTGGCACAGTGATCTTGCCTGTTTTGTCCTTTAATATTTCTCAACATTGTCTTTTTTAATAACTCTACTAACCAATGATATTTTAATGAAAAATTTTATTCTAATTCCAGGATTATTGCCATATGGCAGTATAGCTAGATCAGAACATGTCATTGTGTACGCACATTTAAGATTGGTTTTCCTGACATATATTAATATATGTACTCATACTGAATTTCATCTGCCATTTTATCGATGAGTTAGAATGATGAGCTACTTGTGGAGCTATGTAGGTTACCTTTTATTTAAATATCCTGAATAAATTCATGTAACTCAGAAATTTACTCTCATTTACAGAAAATATTACATTCGTCACTTCTGACTTCAGGTACATTAATAAGGTACATTACCTCAACATAAAGCAATAACTGTTTGATAGCACTGGGACACCAAGACATATGCACTTATACTGTAACAAGTGTTTACAGTACAATGTCCTAAACTGAATTTGTTGATGAATTTTAACTGACTATAGACATTTTCTGGAATGTTAAGGAGATAACCCTCTTTTAATCATCAGTAAAAGACTAAGTGATACCAGTATATAGTTAGTTTTTCCCACCATCTGCATCCAGATTTGAGCGTACCTCACAAAATTCAACAGGTGAAAGGACTGGTGCTCACTTTTTGTATTTACAACTTTCTGTCTGTTCTGAATACATGATTTGCAGCCTAAGCCTCAATCCTAGTTAACATTTGCACATCACAGTAAGAGTAGTTGGTGTGATATAGCCTAAAAGTGCGCAAATTTTAGCCAAAGAGGAAAATTTAATATGGAAAGTGCTCATTAAAGGCAGAATAGGCTTGTTTCCTATAGGAAAAAGGGAAGGGAAGGGAAGGGAAGGGAAGGGAA